>JAMBLF010001034.1:0-150664 GCA_030578115.1 Leucoptera coffeella
AACTGTACCCAAAACCTAAGCTAAAGTCAGTCACTAAATCTAATCGTGTTCAAATAGCCATACAGTATATACTGTATTGCTCTTGCTTACACAATCACGAAAATCCATTAGGGTAGCTTAACCGAAGCAATATAACAGTCCGTATACTGTTACATTACTCCTATAGTGGCTTTGCCATTTCCCCGATACGAGGCGGGCACCCCATGCCCCGTTTATAGAGCAACAAGTACGCATTCATTGGAGCGAACTCGGCTGGTGTAAGCGGGTCAAGGGCACACGCGTGTCAAGGATGTAATTCGGCTAAACCAAGGGCCTAAATACGTACCCGTATACGCATCCTTATCGTGGTTTTGTTTTGGCTAGCATCTATAATAGTCGGCGAATGTGATGAATTTTGAAGATGAATAGAAGTGGATAGATTTTAGAGATAGAAGAATATTTTATTAATGCCGGAGAAATGTCGTGATTTTTAATCATGTATTTTTTAGTAAAGTTAATTAAAATTTTCTACAAAGAAAGCATTATTAAGTGCAATAAGTTTATGTAGTCATATGCATGAATTATATGAAATAAAAAGAATATCTATTATTAGACAAATATACTATAAACCAAATATCGGGATCCTGTCAAACCCTGTGGAGCATTTTAATCAGGTCGCAATGACATCGTATAAGCTACATAATTGATGGTGACTCATATCTAATAAGTAGGTCAATTGAAGGGATTGCCTCCCACGCCTTCAATAATGTCTGATAAAGAGGGAAAATTAAAATACAGTTCACTCGTCCTACTTTCATATCAACTGAAGCTTTCTATTTTTAGTCAGTTAAATGCTAAAATATTCAACATATTACCAGTTAATTTAACGAAGCTTCCAATAAAGTTCTACGTGTACTTATAATCTAGTTATTCATATTTTATGCCGTGTTTGTATCCTACAAAGAAACCTAGTTAGGATCGTCCTCATTCGTAATCTGATGAATATTTCATAACTGCTACGTTCCTTCGGTAACGTTCCTTTAATTTATTTGCGATAGCAGATTTACATAATAAAGCATAAACATGTTGATAACAAGCATCTTAATTAACGTAACGAGTTAGATTCATAAAGGCTGAAAATTTTCTTAAAAACTAAACAACAAATCAAAGGATTTAGAATAACTCTTATTACTACCAGTATTTCGTATTTTTATTCGATGAAATAAGTGTTCATACACTTTATGGCCTTGTGACCATTATCCCGTGCGGGGTAATTAAGAATTCGCGTGTCCTAATAACGATTGCAAAATAAGTTACTAACGGTCATTTTGTGTAGTTTTTGAAAATACAACGCTTATTCCTACAAGCTGGGCCACATCTATTAAATTCCATTCGTTGCTTTGTTACAGATAAAATATATTAGAAGACATGTATAGCAGATATTATGGCCCGGGTTTCAGCGTTCATGAATAAGACATGGACATACAGAAGCAGAACCTGTGTCCCCGTCTTGTGGATTACTTAACGATCGTCGGAGCTAGGCCACTTAGCAACGGCAAAGGGCTCGCACCCGTGCAGGTAATGCTTGAATATATTTATGTTATGTGGCCTTTTAGAGAACAATTTGCTGGGTAGTGACCGCTACTTTAGAGTATGTGCTGGGACTACTTAGCAATTAGTGTTTACATAGTGAAACACTTTGTGAAGTGCCCGGTTTGCTAACATTTTGTTGGGCCTAATAGCGATCTAGTTAATATGCATTGATCTACAAATGCGTTAGTGTAAACTGAAAAATTATTAAGTCAATAAACTCACAACCAGGTTATATTTAGGATTACAACAGTGCAGTAGTGACAATAACATACATCCTATGCTTCTAAACCCACCTAGGTTCCATTTCGCGGTGTACTCACAATCTAGTTAATTTATTGTCATGAATACAGAATTTGATGTTTGAATAACACTATAACCCTTACATAAAACTCTGCAATATAAAATCTTTTAACAGGCACCAGAACTTTTACGACGCTACCCACTAACAGACCACCATGACTTTCCACTACCCTTGGACATGGTGTACTTCTGCCAACCCGAAGGCTGCGTCTCTGTGGGACCACGGAAGGCTTTTGGTCACTTCGCAGCCCGAGATGCCACGTCCTTCGTATTTACACTCACGGATAAGGACTCTGGTAAGAAACGTATTCATAATTAATAATATAGAAAAATCGTTATAGGGGTTATTATTATAGGGTATATGTTGACCATGTTACGAGTATATGGGACTATTCACTTGAAGGAGTTAGCGCATCTTAGGGTATAATGTGTTATGTATTGTATTGTATTGTATATTTTTTTGGTTTTGGATTTAGATATAGTAGGTAGGTATAGTATTTAGGATAAAGTATTCTTATATCTGTGATTTTACTATCAGGGTTATATTATACATTCTTAAGTTCTTCAACATCTTTGGCGGTGGAAAAAACCTCGGAGACTTCACATTTCTATAGTCCCTTTTAATATATGATACTATCGGGGTTGCTCTGGTATGGAAGACTTGCACTTGTTAATAGACAAAGCACCTCCTATGCAACATGCCAAGTATAAAAGCAGCGACTTAACATTTCTATGACGTCATAGCAGAACACGAAACCACCAGCATTCATGTTAACATGGGAATGAACGATAACAATTTTCGTGGTTTGTTCCGTACTCTTGGGGAGGCTTATGTCTAGCAGTAGACTGTTACAGGCAAATTGATACAGTAATATTTGTTTGTAGGCAAAACGCGGTACGGCATCTGCATCAACTTCTACAGAGTGGTGGAGAAGACGCCTCCCGCAAGGCGCCAGGGACCGAGGCGTGTTAAGGAGGGACTCATGGCGGAAGTCCCTCGAGAAGAGCTCGGACTCTGCCTTTTCCAGGTAAGTTAAAGGAACGAAAGAATATTAAATATATATAAATAAAAAGATCTTTTTAGTTAATAGTAATAATGCTTACAAATAAATTAATAATAGTAATATTTGGACATCATTACACCAATTGAACTAGCCCCTAGGTAAGTACATTTAAGACTTGTGTTAAGGGTACTAGTCAACGTAAATTTAAGAAATTTATACGTATTATATATAGATAAATACATATATAGCATATATAATCAACGACCAGACTGGAAAGCAGAAGAAAACCGTAGTTCTTAACTCTGCCTCCAACGGGAATCGGACCCGGGACCTCACGATTAGCGTTCAGGCGTTTAACCGATCGCGCCACGGAGGTCGTCAAAATACCTATTACATAAAAAAGAAAAGAGAAAGTTCCGCGTAAGAAAGAAAGAATGGAGCGCTCAATAATAAGCACGTACTAACTTTATTAACGAGCCTCATATATTCGAATGTACTTGTTCGGCTTATATGGTTTTCCTCAATAATATCTCGATGAATCGTCCGTATTATCGAGATGTGCGTGTTTCAGGAGTGATCGTAATATTTGTAGAGTATTATCGTGGTCTAGTTTAGAAATACCTATCATTGAACGAAAACCATTTTTAACAGTCAAATAATCTCACATAAATTAATATTGTTTTCTCCTTTTATTCTTACTGATCCTCCTATTATATTTCGTTGCAGTGATTACAGAAGTAGCAATATAGCGCCAAGTGACTCCGAGAGAGACCACAGCAGCGCTCCCAGTTGTCCCAGGATCTCAGCCCCGGATTCCGAGAGCGGGGGCGAACATGAAAAGAGTCCCAGGACTAGTCGGAAACGACAGGTAAATGACTATTCGATGTAGGTACTATGCTACGAAAATGAGTATATTTTTAATCAGTCTTTAAATAATTGTTATTAGATAATGTGAGAGATTATTATATATTATGCATACATATGTATATCATACAGAGTGAAAATGGTTTGTCTAGATTGGTCTGTAATCTTTGTCTACGCTCGTATGGAAAACGATCTAGATGTATGTATGAAAAATATATATTTCTATCTACCTGATTCAAATATTTCAATGATTAATTTCCAATCTGTATGGACTATGTTACTTACTATATTGTATAATGTTATGTTACTTCGATTCAAAGATGTATTTATGTATAGTAAACATTTAACTTTAATCAACTTTTTCCTTTCAGCGTATCCGGAATCACTCGTTAACGTCAATATGCTTGCTATCCCCATCACCCATTCTTTTCCACTTTTCGGGAGAGCTTATTCATCCTGAAGAAGCTCATTGACGCTTGTAACGAGTCTTCCAGTCCTC
Organism: Leucoptera coffeella; assembly: GCA_030578115.1. Classification (NCBI taxonomy): domain Eukaryota; kingdom Metazoa; phylum Arthropoda; class Insecta; order Lepidoptera; family Lyonetiidae; genus Leucoptera; species Leucoptera coffeella. The sequence goes on from JAMBLF010001034.1 coordinate 4,240, forward strand.
GAAGAGTTGGTGGTTCCAGACAGATTTACAGGTAGAGTTCGGTTTGTTTGTAATTAACCTTATTGGGTAAAGCTTAATGAGATTATGCGGTTGCAAAGTTTTTAATCCAGTTAAGCCTAAACTTGAGCAGAGCTTTTAGCTACTTAGAAAGTTTGTAAAATTTGTGTCAATAATTGAATTCCAATTTAGAAGTAGGATTTGAAAAGAATTAGTTGTAAGCCGACCGAAAAGTTTATAAAATATTATAATTATACTAATCCATTTTTATTTATAACCAAATTCGATTTCAAAGTCAACCATAAATACATTGGTATGAGTACACAATTATATTTAAATAATAATATTTCAGCTCTTATACTCTTTGATCTGCTAAAGCTCTAAATGCTTACTTTAAACTCAAACCCTCGCCCATAGATTTACTACGCAATCCTCACAAATACTTTCCTTATTCCAGAGACACAGTATGGTCAGTTCTAACAGGCCTTTCTCTGGACAACACACCAACGATAGTCCAGCACGATATCAAAGAGATCGAGACGTGGATACTCCGGCTACTATCAGCTCCCGTCCCGGTGCCGGGCAAAACGAGAGTGGAGTTAGAAGTACTATCGCCGACGGCTCATGCGCCTTTACTATTTGCTTTGCCTGACCATACCAGATTCTCTCTTGTGGACTTCCCTTTGCATTTACCTCTGGAGTTGTTGGGTAAGATTTTATTTTATAATAAATAATTGAATTTATTAGAAGACTTTATTAATAAATCATACATACATTGACGTCCATCGATGCCTTTCTAGAGGAGAGAACCTTAGAGACATTTTCTCAGTTACACTTTTGAGTAGTGCTACCATTAATATGGAATCAGGATAGGCTACTGACCACTGACACTTTGTTCTTTAGTCGCTTCCTATACATGCCAGCTACGAATACAATAATAACAATTCTATTTATAGGACAGACTGAAATTTAAACAATTATAACCTATTTTTTTTTTGTTACAGGCGTGGAACTATGTTTAAAAGTCCTCACCCTGATAATGTTAGAACACAAGATAGTGGTACAATCACGCGACTACAACGCCCTCTCAATGTCCGTTATGGCGTTAGTGGCGATGCTGTATCCGTTGGAGTACATGTTTCCTGCAATCCCGATGTTACCCAGCTGTATGAGCTGTGCTGAGCAGCTGCTTCTGGCGCCGACGCCGTTCATCATAGGATTACCAGCCTCGTTTCTGGCGTTCAAGAAGAACTTTCGGTAAGAGAATCTTTCGTACCATGTAGTTATTTAGTGATTGTTTTTTATTACTAACATAAATAAAGCTTTATGGCTATTATCCATGGCGAGTCCATTTCTCCGATTAGTAAAGTTCACCGCAAATAAGTTTTTATGAGTTGTTGTTTGGATTATAGTTTGATGCTTTATATAATGACACAGTAAGGTCACAACGTAGAAGTTAATTATTTCTGCATATGAAATTATGTTAGTAAAATATCATTGCTTACAGACTACCAGATGACATTTGGTTAGTGGATTTGGACGCAACCAAGGTGGTTTGCTCAAGTGCAACTGAAGATGACATTCCAACCCTGCCTGAGCCTGAAGGCTCTACACTCAAAAGCCAACTTAAGCAGGTATAGACTGCCAAACACTTGGCACTATTTGTTTAAATGTTGCATCTTATTTCTTATTTTCACGCATTCTGTGATTGCATTGTCGTCGATGTCGCAAACATTGGCCTACTGTCTTGTTCTTGTAAACGTTTGTATTCACATTTGCAAAAAATATCAATTGAACCTCTCTCTTGAAGCTCTGTTCGTAATGAACTCGAGGAGAATTTATCACATCATGTCGCTTGACTTGCTTGGAGTACGCGTTGTGTTTCATAATAATTCTACATATCATTGAATTCACTTACTAATTATATTTTAACGAATTATAGTAACTATAATATTGTTAAGAATAAATGAGATTAATCAAAATGCATATTCATCCTATGCATTTTCATTTGGACATTGATAAGTTGGTTATTAAATAAATTACTGCACTAAAATGATACGATTCTTAATTTATCCGATTCTTTTATGCAACGTGAATACAAGCTAGTTACTATTCAATGACTTTAATGACACTTAACCTAACAATGAACATTTCTTGTACATTTTACTCATCTATACAAAACTTCTTTCTTTTTTCCATTACAAGACCATGCATCTCATGGAAAGTGCTGGAGTGAAAGTAAATACCTATTTCTTCTCTTAATTTAAACAGAATAAAACTAATAGCGTCCTTTCTGATATCGTTCAAGCACAGTTTAGTTGTTTTTAGTTTATCTGTGGTTGGTCGATAGTTGAAACGACGTGTCAGTTGAAAACTTGTTATGTATTCGTAATTATTTGTTAACTGGCTGTTTGTTTGAAGTTTGTCAAAGTACTCTTATATAATATGGATTCTTTCGAATGTGATTCTGCTACGCTTGTCTGCATATGTTGAGTGAATGAAATGACTGAAATGACTACCTTAGCCATCATTACTCATTCCATTCAAACAAAAGAATTCAAATGAAATAGATGTCTACCAAAATTGATGCCCATCACAATTCACACAATAGCATTTCAGTCATATCCTCTTTTAATCCATAATATATTTAATATATTTTGCATGAACGTGTGTGTTTCGTAATGTAATGATTTAATACATTATAATTTGCTTTAGCAAATAATGTAGTTTCGCTTGAAAGTAATACGTATATACAGATATATATTGCAAATATAATTGTGACGTGCCATAAATAACTAGAGTATTTTAGCTTCATAATCTATGAGAAATGTATTATTTGTGATAAACTTATGACCTAACAATGAATACTAATGTGGGTTCCACTCTTCCAGGCCTTGAGTAGTTTGTCCAATAACTCTGTAGAACAAGCTGTAAGCCCAATAATGCCCTCAAGAAGAGACAGCGTGGGAGGGGCCACTCTCAAGTAAGTAAAATTAGTAGTTCAAGCCCCAAAACTTTATAATACTACATTTATTATAATACATTTACATCGTTTAATCTGATACCGTACTCGTAGCTCAGCGATGTTAAACATGGTAATAATATCGTACCTATTTATCACAATTGGCTGTTGTCTGTACCTTAAGTCAATAATCACGTAAGAAGTTGTAGTTACTCCTTTATTTCGTAGATGAACAAACTTATATTTCAAAATACCGCATAAGATAACGCACGTAATGTGTAAAAATATTTAAAATGTGTAAAAACTAATTAACATGATTAATATAACGGGGACTAATAAAGTTCCTTTATTAACCCGATATTGGTATAAGTCCCGTTAGTTATTAACATGAGTGTAAATCGTAAATATCCTGTATCTTCTTTGTAACAGGGTCCACTCAGCGCAATTCCGGTCCCCATACGACACGCGGTCCGCACCAGCGAGTATCGCGGACTCTCGCAGAGTGTCCACGGCAAGTTCGGGACTCGGATCGCAGAGAACCTCCATATCGTCTTCTATGCAGATAACAACGACACCCCTTGTGTTTGGGAATGACGTTGATTCGGTAGATGTCGCTACGAGGGTCGCTATGGTAGGTGTGATTTAAGTTCTGGCAATAGATAAAAGGTTTCTAATACAATATATTTCTTGTCTTATTATTGAAAATTACGTTTGCACATGGATCCCGCATTATTCAAAAGACTCGATAGAAAAAATACAAGAAGATTTTAAATCTATTTGTTGTCTTGATAAAATACACATATTATACTCGTATGTACATAAACTTATCAACCATAGATCCTTGAATGATAGTCAGAGACATGCATACCAATTTCACTATATTTAAAGGCACAACCTACAACATTGTATCTGATACAATATTAATTTATTTGCAGGTTCGATTCTTTAACTCTCAGAATATCCTAGCCAATTTCATGGAACACACGAGGACGCTGCGGCTATATCCTCGTCCTGTGGTCGCCTTTCAGATCAATAGCTTCCTCAGATCTCGACCAAAGAGTTCGACGTTCCTCAATAAGTTTGCCAGGACACAGGTAACTTTTTCAAATAATACGTCCTTATTAGCTGTATTACATACATGCCATATATGTTACACTAAACATAGGTAGGTTGTCAGTGGATTACTATAATTTAGACTTCTTTAATGGAATCATTACTTAAAGCGCACAATTGAAATGAATCTAGCTTGAATATTTCTGTAAATGCAACTTAAGAAGGAATGATAATAGTATTTTTTAGCACCTCAAGGTTATTCGTAAAAAAATTCAAATCACTGCGTGTGTTTTCTGAATTCCCAAATTCGTCAATAAATCTCTTGCTTGTATCTTTAATATATTCATAACTTCTTTTCTCCCTTTCAAGGCGGTAGAGTTCCTAGCCGAATGGTCGTTAACGCCGACCAATGTGGCATTTTTACGGGTGCAAACTGGAGTATGTGATCCCCAGTTAATCAGGGACAAGTCCAAATGGTTTGCAGACCAGCTTGAGCCAATCAGATTCGCTGTTTGGGACGATGGAAGCTCCTTGAACGGAGCCTTGAGACAAATGCAGAGGAACGAACATATGGCTACAGGTATTAGTTACAACTTTCAAATAATATATTGATAATTAATTAAAAGAATTTATTTTAATTAAATTTATTACAATGTTTAAACCAGTAAAAATACTAAAAGTAATTTTCTAATAAAATTAACTATTTAATTTGTAAAACTTGTGGTGAATTAATCGCCGAACCGGCAACCATATTTCAATATGAAACACAATCAACATAACTTTACTTTAGTGCTCCATCGACAACTGTTCAGTGTTTACTGTGCTATTCTATTGGTGTAATTCTATGTTCATTTTGTTTACAGACGAAAGCGGCTCGGATTCAGACAACGCAGAAAGTACAAATTCATCTTATTCTTCGCTCAGTGATTTTGTATCTGACATGGTCTCCTCAGATTTGTCTTCAGGTAAGAGATCTTCGTTGTATTTTAGGTTAACAACATTTGATATACCATTACAAAATTAAAGAAGCATTCCTTGAAACACAGTTAAGTCCTGTTTTTATACACAGTGCTGGCACTAAGTTTTAACAGCATAACAGCAACATACTCTACAGAGAAAAACTGACAGTTTAAATTTGCCATGCATACTGACAAACAATAGGTCGACACAGATCACGGCTCCCTACTTCAATCAATACTGACAAACCACTTCTTTGATAGGTATCAAATTAATAGGTATATACCCTTACCATATTCGGTAGTTATAAGTATGTACTTTTCTAATAAGTTATCATTTTTGTTACAGGTGGAAACCAACACATGGGCGAAACTTACAGCGCCGTAGTGCAAGTTCCTATGACCATGTCATCGTCTTTAGATCCTAAAACGGTACGTTATCTTTCATAGACATTATGTGGAATGTAACACTTACATTAACGTCTGTTCCCTTTCGTCCGAGTGAAAATTGAAATTCGAAGATCATAAAATCCCATAGACACCTGTAGCATAAATATTGTAATGGCATTGATAAATTTTTGTAAAAAACTAATTACGTGTACTGGTACAAAAGTTCATAGCATTCACACATGTATTGAAAGTAAAATATTATTTTATCCCAGGTCTACACCCCTCCATCGTCCCTAATGTACGCCGGCGCCATTGATCCCGAGCCGAAGGACCGAGGCCATGAATCCACGTCCCCCTCGATAAGCCCTTCAAGCTCTGACCACAGCGACCTGTCTGATGACGAGGCCTCCAAACCACCTCACAAGATTACTGCGCATAGTTTTGCAAAAAGAGTGTAAGCTGATAAAAGAGTGTATAGAAGTTTTATTGCAATGAGTGCAATAGTTATAATGAGGGAAAACATCGTGAGGAAAATCCCTCAGGATAGGTAATAGTCAATTAAAAGATACGGTATATGGATCTAGTGATATGAATATTATGCCTTGAAATTTGAGATGGGCAAAATATTAGTGTGTAACAAGTCGTGAAGCGTAATGTATGTATTAGGATTGAATTGAATATATCTATAATCACAATGATTGAATCGGAAAAAATACTGAATTTAATTCATCATTAATAATTTTGTTAGGATATAAATATTTAAATTGCAAAATTTATGGTGAATCAATAGCCAACCGGCAACAATCTTTCGATATGTAACATAATCAACATAGCTTTACTTTAGTGCTCCATCGACAACTGATATTCTACAGTGATTACTATAATATTTTATTTTTTACAAGGCAATAGGGCAGTGCATCTTAACATTTTCACTTATGGATTATTCATTCCTCATACTCATGCCGTAGTTTGTATGTTTACTCGATAAAAAGAGGTTGGAGATTTTCGCTGCAGATTAATAAATAATAGATTTTAAAGAAATATTTTATATATTTAACATACTATAATTATTGTTTTTTTCATTATAGGACACAGAAAGTGGAAGCTTAGGACGTGAGTCAGACTCAAATTCAACGACCACTCACAAAACAATTATCAATCGTCAAAGACTGGTCACGGATAGCAGCACTAGCGATTCGGAGCCCGTATTTACACCTACCTATAAAGTGAGTGTACTTAAAGTTATATGATTTAACCTCATATACATATGTACTTCTAGTGTCACCTTCTAGTTTTAGTGTAGTGTAGTTTAAACCTATGAGAACCTTAGTATGAAACCTATTTTTTCTCATAAGTCGTACTGGTATTACTCTTACGTTTCCGTTCCATTATTTCTTTCTTCTACTATGTCCAAACCCAAACTTATTATTCCAACACATTTCTAATCCAATCGGGTAGGCTAACTTATCTTCTCCGTTGCTTTGAGCATACTTTGTTTATTGTCAGGCTGTATAAAATCGTAGTGTAGGTCAATTAATTTCCTTTTACAACCTGAAGAAATTTACATAGAATTCTATTCTATTTCGGAAGTGAAGAATAAATCATAAAGTTTCTATCTTTTCCTATTTTCAGAGCTCTAGCGGCAATGTCTTAAGACAAGCTTCTCAAACCTCCCTTCTAGAGCAATTTGCAGCTCAAGCGAAGGAACTGGTCAAAGAAACAACTAGGCAGAGCAGCCAAGAAGGATTATTGGCTCATATGGATAAGGTATGGCATTGAAAAATAACTATTATTCATGTTAATTTGGTATTATTGATGTTAGTTTGATAATATCGAAACGGAGATAACTTTTTGACATTCGGTGTGTAGTTTCGACAAATCCACGAAGACTTTTTGTATCAAACTTATCAAAGGTTTATTCAATAAATTTAGTAGCATATACTAATGTTGAATGAGTGGTTCGTACTTGTTTTTCTTTATTGTTATATCACATAATTGTAACTTAGAGACATAATCATTACATAATAACTTATGAATTTCCAATTTTCCCTGTATTTTCCAAAATATCAATCGTTCAAAGACCTTATCTCCGTCTGATGTCTGCTGAGCATGTTTGTTGTATAATCTATGTTTCTATTATTGTATCCTTCTAAGACGAAATCTGGAAAACCACCTGAGGAGGAGAGAAAGTTGTTTGCTCCCTTGGATAAGGTTAGTATTTTATGTTGTCACCTGGTATCTTTATTCACATATTTCACTTTTTCAGTATTCTAAATAGACACACTTATAAATATATTTTTTTCTTTTTAATGCAATAATAATTACCTGTGTGTAACGCCTAGTAACTAATTGTGCCTGCACGATTTGCACCCAAACGCAATGTTAAAAATATATAGGTACTGTTCTCGCTTCTTTATATTTTAAAATATAACAATTTACTTGTAAGACTGGGCAGGGAATTATTTTTCAAAATTTTTATTTACCAATCGTAGCCATATTACTCATAAATATCAACTTAATCATCAAGCAGTTCACTGCTGTCTTTCGGTGACCGAAATCATGATAAAAGAACACACCTATCCTCTACTCTATGTAACATTTGTCACTGTCAGTGAATGGCGTTAAATTATTCGTGAAAAATGTTTTTTTAACTTTGAGAACTTACTACGTGTATAATAAGCTTTGAGCAGCCAATTACCATTATATAAAGATAACAAAAAAGATAACACAAACCTGTGACAACCCTGAAATGGTTAAGGTCACTACCTCATGCGTACATTAATATAGAGCAATTAAATATATAATTAACCGTTATCCTAGTGCGTCCGCTACATAATGTATGATACAACATGACAAGAGAGCAGAGATTAGATATCTGGGCTATTTTCCTAATCTCTTTATTTTTGTAGCCGTAGCATACTGTACATGTAACATACGTGTATGTACTAAATACACACTTTCCTGTTCAGTTAACTCTCCATGCGAAGAAAGCGGCAGAAGAAGCTTCTAAGAGTATGCAAGAAGCTTCCAAAACGGCTTTGGAAGCTAGCAAAACGGCTACAGCCGTGAGCAAGAATACACTGGAAGACCTTACTTATGTCGGAAAGTCTACTTTAGGAGACTTGACCAAGAGCGCTAAAGAAGCGGCTGCGAAGAAAGGGTTGTTAAAGGTGAGAACAGTTATTATGAGAGGCCTTATGCACCGATTTATTTCTATCATATTTGATTTGTTATATGATTAGTACTATGCCTCATTTTTTAAAATTAATTGATTTAGTTAACTATCAATTGATAATTGCTGACTCACTATTCCCTTCGTGGTAAAAGACCAGCGCTGCTGTATGGCTTCGTCAGTGACACTTCACTGCACGATGCGAATTTATTTTTTGCAAATTTTATTGCAAATTTTATAAATTACAGGGTGAAAGCCAAGAATCAATCGACAATCAGTCGAGTCGACGGAACTCAACTGCTCTGCAGACAACTAACATCCTAACGAGCACCCATAGAGATTTCTTTTCCAACATCAGTTCCGATCTTAATGGCCTTGCAGCTTCTACTTCTAACATGTTCAGTGATTTATTTGGAAGTAAAGGTAAGATTTTTCATTTAATAACCTAACCAAATTTTTGTTTTCAACAAGCTCCTTAACAACCTTATATTTACCACCTGTCACATTAAGTTTTTTAACAAGGTGGCTATAGAATTTTTCGCACAACTGTTACTACCCCCCATTAATGGTCTAAAGGGTTAACCATTAATAGGATTAGAGACATAGATAACGTGGCTGCCTCAAACCACCTCGTTAACAAGAAGGTCAGTACCTAATGTGACAAGTGGTAAACCGTGAAGAAGCACTGACTAATACTTGTTCCTCGGAACACATACGATTCCTAAAGATTTTTTCCATTGCCATAGTTCGTGAATTTCGCAAATATTTTTTTCATGATCATTATTTTTTAGGAAAACAAATTAAACCTCAAGATCGTCGTAATTCGACTACTAGTCAACAAAAGTCATCACCATTATCACAGACGTTTAGCCCCTTTTCGCAGGGAGCTAAGGGGTTAGTACAAAGGTCGCCTCTTAACAGAAATCCGTCGCCATCTAGTGAAAGAAATATGCAAATCGACAGGACTAATGCCAATTATGAGAATCAAGCGTTCCTTAACGACGTAAGTTTATTTAATAATTTTACTATTTAGCTATGCGATGAAGTGATATCATCACTGTCAAAATCTCTTAAAAGTATAATGAACTTGGGTATAGTGTTTGTACGTTTTGAAAAATTTGATTAAGGCACATCATCATTTTGCGCTAAATCTGGTGTTGCTTGATTATGATCGTTAAGGTGGCTATCAATAGTAATAGAAGTTAGAGACAAAAATATCGAAAACCATATTTTCAACCGCTCAAATGAAACTTTCCTTTTACAGCTCGTTCAACACGTGTTAGATGGCGAGGGTGTTGGATGGTTGAAATTGAATAGATTAAAGAAACTTATGGAAGACGAATCTTATAGAAATATGGTATTAAGCAAATTGAATCGAAATCACAATAGAAAGGTTACTCCTGATGACAAATTGGATGATGTTGTAAGTATAAATGAATTTAATTGTTGACAATAGGTTAATACTTGTTTGGGTGGGAAGAAATTATTTGAGATATTAATGGCCTTAAGCCAGTAACTGTTTTAGAAATCCTAAAGGTTTTATCGGTACCTCAACTTAAACGCTTACTTAAGTACTTTACATATACGATAGCCTTTCAGGATAGTCAGAGGTTGGTACCTTATGCATTCTATCGGTCATCGAAACCCTTCTTTTATCTGATAATTGGTCCTTATATTCATCGACATAATTTTTCTTTCTATATAAATATCGTTCATCAATAAAACTTTTCTCTTCCAGTACGTAAGCAAAGCAATCTGGAAAGGAATGTTGAGAGTGTTACAAGCCGTAGTACATGGACTTGAGCACACGTATAGCAATTTCGGCCTAGGCGGCATGGCTAGCGTGTTTCAGTTCGCAGAAATGGCTCACACGCATTACTGGAGTCGGGAAGTGGCTGAAAATAATGGACGGGAACTGTACACGCCTTCCTCAACGCCCTCTTCCAGGAAAAGCTCGCAATCAGGTTTGTGATTAACTTTTTAATTCTCGTATAGTACTGCTAGTCGAATAACAGACAAAAATATTCTGTTTTTGTAAACTTACGTTTTTCTAAAAACACTTTTAAACACTTCGCGTTTGTGAATCAGTTAAGAGTAAAACTATTGTGTTCAAATAAATAGTATATAACGAAGAAATTTTTTTCGACTGCAATTTGTATCGTCACGATCCGATTTGTTTTTTAAGACATAGTTGAAGTCACCGACTGCTGGTATAATACTTTGACGTTTGATTCAAATCAGTTTATGATTTTCTTTCAGATGTTCCTCCTATGAATTCGGAGATGGATCAAAATGAAGCGCAAAGCACAGCAGACATGTTTAGAGATATGTTGAACCAAAAACGGAATTTACTTTTCAGCAAATTAGCGTCCTTTGATTCAGACGTAAGTTCACTCGAGACCATTTAAAGAGTTATATTTTATTGTCCTAATGCATGGATATGGGATTCTTGACAACATATATCTGCGCTATAAATGTTGTGAACTTTTAAACTTGAGCATGTAATTGTCTCTCAATATTTATGTGTACGGTTTCTTCAACTATTGATCCCTTAACATAAAAAAATCTTTTAAACAAAAGACAATCAAGAGAAATCATCTTAAAAAATAATTTGTAAACCGAATAAAAGATCCGCATGTGTGTGCTTCTGGGCGTAAGTTGAGCATCAATGGCGTCTCAATTGGCATTTGTTTCTAAATTGACCTTGGGGTGTTGTTGTGATGCGTGTCTGTTGTGCCAGGCGGCGCCGTCGTCAGAGGCCTCCGCCGATGAGAGCGGCTCCATCACCACGAACCGAGCCAATCTTTTCAATCACCGCGCCTCCTTTAAGTCCAACCTATCTGATACTGAAGTCATGTATTTGGATGTAAGTTGTGGTTAATGTAAAATGGATATTTGACCACGGTTTCTGACTAGAGACAGTTTTCGTTCAAACTAAATTGTTTACGGATCCAACTTAATTGTAATTTAAAACAACTATTGATATTGTGCTGTGGGATGTTATTTCAAATGCAAAACAATTGTAGTTTCTTGTTTTAAAATTGGAATGGACTTGCGAACAACATTTCTTTGTCATCTTATTGCGAAAGACAATTCTTTGTTGAGACTGGTAGAGACAAGTCAAGTGGCATTTGAATGAAAACTGATCTCGTTATCATCAATTCAGTGAGACTCGTGTTGTAATCTGTCGTCAGCCGTGTTTTAAAATATACATTTTACAAATGTAGTGTGCACCTATAGTAGATCTTCGATATTCACGAGTAAAATGTAGTATTTAGACTTCAACATTAGACGACCAAATATACCTTTACATATGCCAAAGCAGGACATTTATTTGGCATTTTCATACATATATTCATGAAAGTATTTCATTTGCCATACATAACTATAACTTGCTTCATTTCCTGTCTTTTTCACGTAGTGTAACAGCTAATAGCAAAAGTAGTTTAAAGTTTTTAAAGTATTTGCTACACCTACGCAAGCTTGATTGCAGGCTAAATTAAAATAGCAATTTATTTTGTTTTATAATGAATAATTATATATAATGTAAATATAATTGATCTCAGCATCAATGAGTTATTATGGAGTTTGTGGGTAGGTATGTATATAACAATATAACATATCACCTATTTAGTTCCCGTCAGATCTTTATATTATTAGATATTGAATTAGGGTGTGTAATGATGGTAATTATTAATGATATGATATAATTGTAAATTTCCGTTGATGATAATATCGTGGAAAGATAAATAATTCAGATATTGGTCTTTTCACTAATTTCTGATCCTGGGCACCTAGACAATCAAAAGACAAAAAAAAACGACAAACACATTGTGAAATTGATAAGTTCTTGTATGTAACATGTTGGTATTGTGTTAGCCCTATGAATATGACCACAAGAAACGCGGTTTAAAAAAATGCTCACGGCACAAATGCTCATTTTCACAGCATTCGTAGAGTACCCAGCAATAAGTGTTCCTTGCACTTTTTCGAAGAAATGATGCCCTGGATTGGTCTAAATTTCTCTGTGCAGATGTTCTCGAGTCAGCTTCTGAATTTTAGAACTGTAGATGCAGCACTGGATATAGTATGTTTTTATAGGTTATAGATAAATCAAGGACTACTTTTTTGCATAAAAATGAGTGAGCGTCAATCAGGATAACCATTGGCATCATCAAAGTCATCGTGCTATTGTAGAGGAAGAGGAAAAATACAATTAAAATTATATCTTTGCCATTCCATTAGCACCTAATTTTACTTGAGATGATCTGCACAGAGGATCTTACATCGTGCTTTGAAATACTTACGGCCGGGTACTGTAGTGTATTTTTTCACTTTATCCGAATAGATCTGTCATCTTGGTATTATTTGTCAGTTACCACGTGGCAGCACGAGTGGGAAACCACGTGCTTCAAGTGTATTCTCGTCAAAATCGACTTTTGGAGGCACGTACAAACCGCCAGAGGGCGCGCCTGTCACTTCGCCTGTCACGTCTCCGGAGACTGCGAGGACTTATTTGTATCAAGGACTTATTGGTAAGGCTTTCTATAATGTTTAGGTTTTACATCCAATTCAATAATTAAATTAAAATGGTGAAAAATAGGGTTAGTTATTGAACGTGAGTGAGGCAAGACATATTTATCAGGAGTGTTTATGTGGCGATCAATATTCTCAGCCAGTTATATCTCGCCTCGTACTCAGTTTTTCAGTCGAACAAAAAGAGGCCAGCTCTGAAGTCTTGCTGTATGGATGTATCTGATTAATATGATTTTAAAGATTGAGTAAGAGATAACCTAATTAAAAATGAAGCATCTTTTCATTGTTTTTTCAGGTAAAGAAAGATCCGTCTTATGGGATCAAATGCAATTCTGGGAAGATGCGTTCTTAGACGCAGTTAGTCAGGAAAGAGACATGATTGGCATGGACCAAGGGTCCAACGAAATGATGGAAAGGTACAAATGCCTCAGTGATACTGAGAGAAAGCGTCTAGAGCATGAAGAGGACCGGCTCTTGTCAACAGCCTTGTACAACTTGACAGCAGCCATGATATTGTTTGGAGTAGACTCTGACGTCATTCGAAACAAAGTGAGGAGACTGCTAGCGAAAAGTCATATAGGGTTGATTTATAGCCAAGAAGTCAATCATCTATTGGATATAGTGCATACACTGGTAATTATTTAAATGTATACCCAATATATAAATATCGTTATACCAATATTAATTTAAGACATATCTTTAATACAGAAATTCCGTAAGCTACATTTAGCTGACCCTTTCCAAGTCTTTATCTACTCGTTTTTTCTTTTGCAGCATGGCAATGAAATGCCACTGAAACCTTTGGGGTCTCGTCTTATGACCCGTTCCTCGTTTACAGTACACGAGGGCGATGCTAATGGAGAATTAAGGTTTATGGAAGTCAGAACGGATGGTATCATTTTGCGATCAACCCAAGGTAGGTAGCATCATATTACCTCTACATATATTTTATCTGTACCTTTACATTGGGTATGCAATAAAAAAAACTAAATTTCAAAGTCTTGTACATGTCTTACAACTATTTATGTTCAATTTTTTTTACTAAATGACTAATCTTTGTTTACTTATTTTCCGGAATCTTTTTAACATGTTTTAATGAATTAAGAAATTAGCTTCACATCAACTATTGTTTAAGTATCTGTACTTGGAAAGGTCGAGGCTGATCATCAATCTCTTTCAGGTACAATCGTGGAGAGGTGGTGGTACGAACGCTTAGTAAACATGACTTACAGTCCCAAAGTGCGAATTTTGTCCCTCTGGAGGAAAAACGGAGGCCAAACTCAATTGCATAAATACTACACTAAAAAGGTGAGGGTGAATAAAAACTAAATTGTAACGTATCAATCAATATATACCTATTTCCGTACACCTCCGATAAAAGAGTTCTGTACTAAATTACACATAAAACAAAAATTTAATAACATTGTAAGGATTTCCTGACATAAGAAACTATTATTAGATAATTAATAAATTATTTACAGTGTATGTGTCCGTTTTCATTTCAGTGCAAAGCGCTTTACTACTCGATCAAGGAGGCGATGGAGAAAAGCGGTCGTAAACAGGACGCGGCTGAATTGGGAGGCGAGTTTCCAGTACACGATTGCGCTGGCGGGGATGGCGGATTGATTCAGGTAAAAACTAATATGCAGTGACATGGTGCCTTGACTTTTTAATCCTTTAATAGCCTATGTTGTAATATGTTAATAAAGTGCTAAGTAGAGAACTAAGTCTGCCATTCCGGGGATGGAAATTCTAACTTAAAGTGACTGCTTTGCAAATCATAATGATGGTGTTTTATGATTTTATCGTTGAAGAACAAACTGAGAAAGATTTTTAATTATTTTAATAATTCAAAGGTTTGCCTGGAGGGTGTTGGACTGCTGCTACAACATAGCAAGGTAAGCTGGTAAAATTGATTTAAGTAAAAATTTATAAATTCGGGATAAAAATTTTCGACAATTAAAGTTGTGGACATTTTGACTCTCATGACAACTTATAATACGAGTAGGTCTGACGTTTTCAATACAGTAATGGTAGCGCCGCGCCGTAGTTGACTCGCAAAAGTTTTTGGGCGAACTAAGACTAACAAAAAAATAATAGAACAAAATCAAAATGTTCATGACGTTTGTTAACTGTGGCTAACATTCAATTATTGTCAATACGCTCATTTGTATGATGGGATTAAAAAATGTATTATTAGTTTCACTGTGAACATAGTCAACAGGACTTCGGTTAGTATCAAACGAGTTTGGGCCGATGGCCGAGGGACACTCTACATAATAATTAATATGAAATTAATCAATTTCGTGCGCTACGCCGATTTACAGCATTTCAGTTCTTTTCGTTTTGTAATTTTGCGTGTGTATTAACAACAACATTTTACTTTATTATTTTGTTATTTGAAATCTGGACCAAGGACCACTCAAACTTTCCTATTTACTATAGTGTACGTTTAGCAAACTATGCAGATATTACTGATACTGTTTATCGTCATGGTTATCATCAGAGTTTTGCTATTCACTGCTGGTCATAAGCCTCGGTCTGCCAATGAACCCATACGTTCACCAACAAGTCTGCCCGCCGCGGTGAGTATGGGCAAACACAGTTTCGAAATACTTTAAAAATCTCAATGGTTATTTTGAAATACGATTCGTTTTCTTCACATATTTTATTTTTGTTAACTGGCTTTCACTTACTTCATTTGAGACAAGCTGTTGTGTTCTCCCGTTACTCTCGATGTGTGTGAGCCTTGTAGAGTATGCCGATGCGTCCACCACATGCTCTGCCGCACCGCGCGCCGCCGTCCGCTTAGGAACTTTTGAGATGGTCCTTAGCTACGCCAACACACTAATGACTACTTTTTCTTTGTTCTACTTACTCCGCTGGATCGGACGCCGTGCCGCTGCCCTATCAGGATTTCGAGGTACTCACTCTGCTACGATTATTATTCTGAAGGCCTCTCGTTAGCCGGCACCGCCCTTGTTCTGTCTCACCTCACTTCACTCAATCCATATAGCGACCGTAGGGCTTTAATTGTAGTTTGAGGCTTCCGATTGTTTTAGCCGTTGTTAGTGTTTAGTTATCCCGAGTGCGGTCGACGCCACCGTGCATGCACTTAGACGTCCTCTGTCATTGTTTGTTTGTACCGCACTCTACAGCTTTCGTCGGTTTCCGTGTCCATCGTCCTCGTCCGCGGCTTACCCACCCATGACGCTACCTGGCCTCGGGTCAGTCGTTTAGAGCTAACTGCCATCTCACAAGTTCTGCCGCGGTCGCCGGAATAGTCGCCGGCCGCCTAGCTAAGCACCTCTCAATGCACACACCAGCACTACCAGTTTCAAGTCGACACGCTGTTGCACCCATGACACTTCTAATGTAGTACTTAGTTATTTCAACAAAAACACAAGTGCCTTTTTTTCCTATCAAACAAAACGTTATCTGGTATACATAACTTATAATGTGATGTTCTTTAGTAGCTTGATTTAAAAATACCTGATAAAAGTTAAAAAATTAAATCAGTTCGGGTTATAATTCGAATATATTCGTTATTGACTAATTCCGCAGAAAATGCAAGAAAAATATATTTTTTCGTTGTAAACAACTGCATAAATCCTTTAATTAAGCTGTAAAAACGGAACATACTTGTATACATGTGTAAACATCTGCCATCCAAAGAAATACGTATGTTTTATAGCTAGCAAAAGCTTGAACATTCGCAGCATTGCACGTTGCTAGATAGCCTACCGTATTGTAAACCGTGTTGAATATTGACTTGTGAATCAAACCGTGTTGCATGCTTTATCCTTACCTTAGTTTATGTTATGAATGGAGTTTGTAATGTGCTTCCTGTGAGGTAAATCTTTGTTTGCTGTTTAGTTCGTCGTTTATGCTTTGATGATTTCTAATATTTATCGTAATATTTTCAGTTCTTTGTGAGGCTTGATCATATAAGGAAATGCTTCACGCAGAATGGCAACATATTCGTTCTTGAAGAATTTAGTAAGTATTCATAATCACAAAATTTAAACCACCTAGCTTTACCACAACTGGTTAGTTAGCAAATAAAACTCAATGGTAAAAAGAAATTATAGCAATTTTGTCTTTTCAGATCCAAAAACGAGACAAATCATTCAAAGAAAATACAAATCTGCTGTGGTAAGTACAATGACGTACTCACTCTACTTGTACCTACCTAATTTTATTTTGTGTTTTGCAATCATATCATTTGCTGTTTCAATTATAATAATATATTTCTTCGCAGGCGGATCAGATATGTTACGCAGTTCTCTGTGTATTCTCCTACATAACTGGTGGGGAAGAGCAGAAGAAACAAATCCTGCAGCAGGCCGCTCGCGTGGCAGGAGGTCCTCAATCTGACAACGCTGAACTGCTGCAAAAGACGAATGAACCTGCTGTGGAACAGACGGTGTCAAGAAATAAGAGTCCACAGGTAATCATTTAATAGAAATAACAAACATTAATACAAACGTCAAAAACTTCCGTCCGTAAATACGAAATAAATAAAGTACCCAAACAGACTAGTATCCCGAAGTTCATTTAATTTATGCTGTTTAAATTCTTAACATTATAGTGAATGTGAAAATTTTAACAACGATTTCTGCATTTTTAGCCCGAACTTGCTTCGAAGAGACGTACAAGCGAAACGCCGTCGTCTCTATCTAAGACATCGAAGCAAGAAACTGTAGAGAGAAAAGAGTTCGCAACAGTGGAACCAATCTCGAGCCACACGCCGGCACATCGGACTGAGTCTTTGCCCGCAAGAGAACCTACGCATTCGCAACACGTGAGTGAAATAAATATAATAATTTGTTGTTTAATAACATTCCATGATAGCTTCTTTTGTAGAATAATATGTTTCGGTAATTATCTGATCGGTCCAAAACTATTATATTCATGCTCATTTAGGTTTGCTCAATCAAGTTTGCATCAGCGTATCTTTTTCCCACGATAAAAATATGGCGAAATATGAATATTAGGATCTTAAAACAATGGAGTAGTATTCGTAGAGGGAACACCTAACTATTTAGCGATGGCCTAGGGAAAATCCTCAATGGTATCTATAGTAGTATTATATCTTATGCCACAGGCAACACCTCAACGAGCGAGTTCCGTGGGAGGTCCTCCACGACGGCCGCCGCCACCTGCAGTCCCCGCGGCGAGGCTTCAAAGGACTCAGTCGCAAGCGGCTCCACCTGGCAGACCCAGCGAACCTCCAAGGGTAAGTTTATAGAAGCAAATTTGAAGACCTCCGTAGCGCGATTGGTTAGACACCTGAACGCTAATCGGGGTCCCGGGTTCGATTCCCGGTGGAGGCAGGCTTGAGAACAACGCTTTTCTACTGCTTTCCAGTCTGGTTGTTGATTATATATGCTGTATATGTATGTATAATATGTATACATTTTTTAAATATACGTTGACTAGTACCCTTAACACAAGTCTTAAATGTACTTACCAAGGGGCTAGTTCAATTGGTGTAATAATGTCCAAATATTATTATTATTATTAAATCAAGGAGTTTGATGTCAAAAATAACAAGACTTTGATAACATTTCTTTTTATGATTGAACTTAAGTTAACAATATGTAAACTTAACTAGGCGGGGTTCGTCTGTGAAGGTTGCTGTATATAGTTCCAGAAACTCTTACTTTTAAATGACTTAGCATTAAACAATACGTGCGGCATTTAGTATACTGAAACAACTGTTTCACGAAAATTCCTTTACCCGAACCGGAGAAACCTATAGACTTTTTTATATAGATAATTCTGCTTATTTTTGATAGATTCCGCCACGAGGGACAGTTGTAAGCCAGCCCGGCGTCGTCCCACCGGCTCTACCCCCGAGGCAAATGTCTGTCACTACCGACATTGGTGTTTCACAAAGGTAACCCCTGTTTGTTTGTTTCCCCAGGATAGTGTCTATCTTTGGCTACTAGCTGTCTTTCTTCCCCGGCCCTATGTCGTAGGAGGGGACTAGGGCTAAATGGAATCTTTTGGACAATGGGCTAGCAACCAGTCATCAATGACATGACAACGCAACTCCATTATCCATGCTCAGTGACCCAGGATATTTTATCCTGTCTCCGAATATCTGTCTAGTCTAAAAGGGATTTTAATTTAATGTATGTATATTAGGGATAAATGTTACTACTACGTGAATGTATATTATAAGCTCTTGCACTTGAATATCTGTGTCATTACGGTCCTTGATTACAGGCCGGGCATGCCGAGGAGACAGGGGTCCATAAGCAGTCCGTTCGCCGCCTCAAACCCATTCGCGGCGCCCAAGCATACGCCGTTCGTCATCCCGCAAAGGTCATCTCGCAGGGCTTCGATGGACCAACAACCTAATTAAGATTATCAATATATCATGTTTGATGTGAACACAAGCCCCTTATTTCCTCGTAGTGCACTCAATTTTGACAATACAAGGTTACTGTTACCTTACTATGTGTAATAAATAAGTTTCTTGGCAATTGAATGTTGTGATGTAGAAATACCGTCTATATTGTCCGCTTAACTCGACCGTGTTTCTATCTATAAACTTACAGTACCTCAAAGATACAGGAGTTCTTTAAAGTTCGATATCATAGAGAAATGTAACGCTTACAAAGTTTTAATGTATTACATCAGTATTGTGTAGGGTTGGAGTTCCATTATAGAAGAAGTCGTAACGAATGTATTTACAGTAGCTATAAAATAAAGCAATATGTGTACATAGATGTATAAATTAAATTATATGTAGAAAAATTAAATAAACAAAAGTTATTTTAATAACATTTTTATTTTACGTTTGAATAGCAACCTCGTTCACTCTTAACGCTTTTAAGAGAAGTACAATTGCTACTTTCACATGCATACACAAAAAACTACTATTTTCTATCTCTACACCTTACATACTATGCAGACTTAAACATTCACCGTAGGTAGTTAGTAGTCTACACGAGTGTGTATCAAAAAATAACATACAGTATCCACCTATTTACACCGTGACTGTAATCTCACTAAGCGTAGTCAGGAATTGAGTGATATCCTTCACAAGAAAATTAGAACATTAATATGGTGTTTAGCTATCCGATATCCACTTTTTACAGTTGATATCGTAAGTGATAGATCACCAGATACCATACCAAGGTAATCAGATACCAAGGAGACAATTTTTGTTTAAAAGGGCAATCATTTGTTTGTACCTATTTAGAACAGTCTATATAAATTAACATTAAAAATGGTTCACAGTTACTTTTGAATGACATTATTGAACATTCTTCATTCTTAACAAACTGCAACTATATGTACACTTTTGCAACTAATTAAATGTAACATTAAGTATGTATATCACAGAGATAAAACTTTACAAATTAAAAAAATATTTTCAATTTATTTACAAATTCTGGATCTGGCAAAACTTTGTTTTTAGCTTACTGGTATTGAAGTAATAATTTACATTAAATTCAAAACTAACGCAGCATGCTTCATCAGCTGCTGTTTCAAAAATTATTTTTTACACAGTAGTATACGACAAAGAACATGTTTTTGTTAGTAATGATTTCAACTAACTTTAAATATTACACACCAGTTTTGTTTTTGTTTATAAATTTTTCTTTATTGCGGTTTCATAGTGCGCAAAATTTAATAATTGAATAATTACATCTTCAACAGTTTGTCAACAATTAAGTCTATATCTGTAAGAGCACAGTATTACGCAAATATTTGTACCAATCCGCGAGAACATTATGACACCGAATAGATTTTTCATTCGCTCAGGTGAGATCTGATATCCATTTGACTAGCTGAACTCGAGTAGAATCTTATACGTATTCATTCTCATTCTCTTTACTTCAATTTTCTACTTTTAATTGAGCTAGTGTATTCATAAATGGAAAACACATTTACTTCCGATTCTTTGAATCACTTGGCATTTCTTGTGTACTTTTTTTCTCGATATTTCAATCATCATCCTTTATGCTACTTTCAATGTTTTTGATAGCTGAAACTTTATTGGTAGATTTCCGTTTATTAAACAAATCTTTGGTATTCCGTAGACCATTCTTCGTGAGAATCTGAAATAATATATCATAATATTATAAAAACGGCATAGCTGATGTTTTGGGCTTGGCGCTGTATCGGGACCTGCAGGGTTCAAATCCCGCTTGAGCATGTACGAATGGAAACTAAGTTTCATGAATTTCTATGTACTTTTTCGTAATAAAAATACATTTGCGAAATGCACCGAACATAAAATTACTAAATCCGCGATTGCGGAGGTGGAAACCCCAACCTCTGACTACCCCATAAGGGTTTAATGGTCGTAAACGCGTTTGTGTTTTTGCTTTAGTTGCTTGGCAGTTAGTTAGTTAGCTTAGTATGTAATAAAAGTGTGACAACAGCAATCGATGATGTAGTTTTAAGAGGGCTCAATTTGACATTTGACAAAATATTCGGCTGCTCTCTTTGTCTAGAACTGAAAATTATAAAAAAGTACTCAATACATTGATCGAAGCAGTGTTTCTATACCACAATTTTTTTTAAGCCACGCCTATACAGCCCAAAGAGAGTGTAAACCTTCGGGTATCATGCTGTGTATGTAACTTGCTAAGAAACCGCTGTGTTATAAATAAGAAAAAACACTCATATAAACGGACAAAGTATATACCCAAAATTGTAGTCAGTCTTTATAAGATTAATATTTGATTTACTTACGAATTCAGATCCCAATTCACTTTCTTGTAATAATACTTCGTCATTACTAGGCTGAACTAAAGCCCATTCCAATCGAATATTTTTAGGTACATAAACTTTTCTAGACATCACTCTGAAAACAAAAAATAAGCGGTTAATCAATACGATAATTTTTTTATGAAACATTCCTTCTCAACTGCGGTATAACAATATATCAAACAATAAAAATATAATAGCTTTACCAATAGATCAAACTATTATGTATCTTCCTAAAATATTTGAAAACTATGTTTTTAGTGTAAGTTATATTTTCCTTAGTTATTTTCCTCTTTGAAATATAAACAAAAACTAGGATTGATTATAATTAGTTAAAATTAAAATAATTGTATACTTACTGATTAATTTTAGCAAAAGCTTCATCCATAGCATAAAAATCAGTGAATTTAAAACCAGGAAACTCGAAGCTTATCTTGTTCTCTGCGTCTTTTTTTCCTTTTATACACCCTAATTTTATATTCAAACATTTAATTAAAACATCTTCGCAGTCATCAGTTTCGTCATCAGATATAACACATATATCACTCACATTTGGTACTGTGCAAATGGAACGGGTGGCTAAAAAGTTTTCAATATCATCTTCCATGACAGCGCTTTTGAGATCGAGTAAAGAAGATAATCGTTGATTTATTTCTTCAGGTTTCAATAATTTTAATAATGATGGAGAATTTTCATTTCTTGCCGTTGCAGTCGTCTTTTTAATATCGGATTTCAGCTGAGGAGCTATTTCTGCTATAGGTTTCGATTTCGGTAAAGATGAATTCAGAGAAGAATTAGAAAGAGAATAAGTTTCTTTTATTATAGGAACTGAGGATACCGTAGTAAGATTTCCATCAACTTCATTCAAATATGTATTAGTTTTCAATATAGAAACACCAGTACTTTTTTCTTCATTCATACTCATTGATTCCATGGGCGTATTGCTACTGTGTGGCAAGTTTGTCACTTCAGAAGCTACATAAGTATTTTTGTATTTCATACATTCTTCTTCCAATGTTACAAAATCTTGTTGGAGTTTATTTAAATCAGGCAGGTATTTTAGAGGATCTTCAATTAACCAAATGTTTTCTTCGCGAGACAAATGAACCCATGTCCCTTTGGATTTTTTTACTCCGGCCTTAATGTTATTTTTAATCAAATCTACCTCGAAACTTTCGCGAAAACCAAAAGGTCCTACATAAATACAGGGAATTTCTTTATGAGGAATTGCATAGATACCGAACTGTGCCTTTCCGTTGTTATATATTTTTTGCGAGGATAATCTCACTGTTTTACCAGAGACTCTGGATACATCGATAGCTTTCAATAAATTATTATACTTCACAAAAAATCCTTTCTGGGGAAATTGAATCTCATGAAAATCGTTTTCAATAATTATGAAAAACCACTTAGACATATTTTGAGGTAGGATTTTACGTGTTGAAACCAAAATCTCTTGCTCGTCACATGTACTAATTGTTCTATTTTTATCTACCAGTTTCGTAACACTCCCAATTACTTCCCAACAAGTTTGTAGGCCACATAATATACAGAAACTGTCTTTCGATCCATCTAACTTGTAATAAAGGTTATAAACTGTTAATGGATAGTTTTTGATGTCGTCGTAAGTTAAGTCATTAATTTTAATACAGTTTTGAAACATAGAATTATTAAGATTTACAGCCATAAAAATTCTATAGGGTTTTTGACGAGTGACAACAAAAAAGTTTTTTTTCATTATGTAACGATCCAATATAAACTCCCATGAGTACAAAGCTAGTTTGCCCTGCATTGGTGCCGTCAATGCCAAACCCTTTTGCTGATCAATGCGTTCTTTATATGATTTATAGCTTGACTCCAACCAATTGATTAATGTTGCTCTGTTGAGAAGTAGTTTTGGTGTTTCAGCAGAAACACTTAATGCGCCGGTAATAAAGGAGCTCGTCATTAATTCATTAGTGCTAGCTTTCTCTTCAAACCACTGTTCTTCATCCTTTACATCATGAGATTTTATGGTTTCTGAAAGTTTATATTTTAAAGAATGATCATGGTATTCCATAACGAAAATTTTTCTGTTTAAATTGGTATAGAAGCTTTCAACATGACGTCTTTTTTTGAACGGTAATATTCGTGCACAAGTATATGTTTCCTCTTCTGAAGTAGTAGTAGATTCACTTAAATATGAATAATTTCGTTTCCTCATATTTTGAAGAGTAGTATCGAGTCTAGTTTCTGCTTCAGATAATTCAGAATTGAGCTCGCAGTCTGTTTCTTTCGAAATTTGTTCTGAATTTATATTAGGCTGAGAGTTGACATAACTTTCTGCAAATTGCGAATTGCAGTAACATTTATAAAGACCATGTGCCATGCACCAAGTCTCTACACTAGACAGATCTAAATTAAGTAACGACACGGATAAGACTTTGTCTGTAATTTGTGCTTTTTTTTGGTAAAAATCAACATACCGTTTAGGAGCTTTTAAATTTCTTTTCTGAGACTTAAGCAATATATGCTTATCATCAGTTAGAACAATAGTTTGATGAAACTTCCTCTCTTCTTTAGCCAACTTCGATTGAATTTTTAAGTCTAAATTTATTACACCAGGTATCCATTCTGAACAAGCTCCGGCTTCATGTAAGCCATCATATTTTCCTATATCACATTTGCACTCAAACATACAGCCTACATTACTACAATGGTTTCTAATGATACTGGATGCCTGAA
This sequence comes from Leucoptera coffeella, assembly GCA_030578115.1. Classification (NCBI taxonomy): domain Eukaryota; kingdom Metazoa; phylum Arthropoda; class Insecta; order Lepidoptera; family Lyonetiidae; genus Leucoptera; species Leucoptera coffeella. Next base: position 28,763 of record JAMBLF010001034.1, read on the forward strand.
GAGATGTACAAATACAACCTAAGGTACAAAATTCTTTGGAGCAAGTATTTGTTTCTACAGGCTGGTTAGGAATTTCTATTACAGTTACATCTAATCGTTGCAGCTCAGCAAACTTATTTCGGTGTTTTTCTTTAGCACTGTTCGCGTTGTGATTATCTTTGTTGAGTTCTTGGGGTCGTGGTTCATCGATACCGGTATAAATTTTGTCTTCATTTACACTGATTTCAACACAGTTTACAATATCGTCGACCACGCTTTTAATTTCGCTAAATACGTCTTCAGAAGTGACTTTCGATGAAGTAACATTGACAAAAGATTTTGAAATATTTTGGTTTTGTTTGTATCTAAGATCCCTTCGCATTAATATTTTATCCTGAAAATTGTTGTAACTCAATTCAAATGTCACTCTGGATTTCTCTTTTGGAAATGAACAATTTACTTCAGATTTATTGTCGTAATTCAAGGCTGTTGTGGCAAATTCAGCCCATTTTTCAGAAATATTTTGAGTGGTATCATTCAAGCTAAATAACAGATTACTTATGGCAAGATCTAAAACAGCTCCAGGTCTAGGCTCTATGTCTAGACCAATTTTAGGCAACTTAACCAGTTCTACATTGCCAAGATTATATTTTTGATATGAATTATCTAACTGCAACTTTCTTCGTAATGGTCCTGGCTTAAAATTTATATTTAACGATTTTTTTAATAAGCTTCTGTCAGTCACCTTATGAAAGCATGTTCGATCCCTTTCCTTTCTCTTAAAATTCTTAGTTCCTAAATCGACAGAGCACAATAATTCTGTATTACCGCCTCGACTTCCTACTACTTGTATTTTCTTTCCGTTGACAATAACAAACTGTGTTTTGTTACTGTAGTTACATGGATTTATGTTTGTGATCATTTGCCATATTCTTCTTGATAATGGACAGTTAGAATTGACAATTTTTTTCGCTAAGCTAACAGTATTTTCCCTTTTAAGAGAGCCATTTTTTATTCTACGAAGCAATAATTGTTCTTGTCGTAATAAAGATTCGTTAAGATATTGACCCATATCTTCTTCATATTCTCGCCGTATATCTCTTATTGTTTTTACTTTAATGCCTTTGTGTTTTCCTCTGTATTCATAACATTTATCAGTTTTTGGGCGAAATTCAAAACTTTCTGTTTTACTTTCCAACAAAATATCTGCCGTTGTTTTATGTTGATAGTCTTTGTTTATTACGATTGGTTTTTCATCAATAGACAGAATGTCATACAGATTATTTTTGTAGCCCTTGCAACCTCGCTCTATTCGTGAGGAAAATACCTTTGATTCCTCCATCGTGTAATCTGGAATTATTCAACGGATACTAAAAATTACAAACCAACAATTCACGATCATTATTTAATAGACATTGTGTGACTATAGATATGTACACACTCAAAGACATTATACTGTACTTATTATTACATCGATCGATCGTAGTGATGCAAAATATATGAGGTTTACAAATTAAAAATATGAATATCTTCCAGGCATGTCAGAATAATATCCTAAATGAGTGTCAAATGCATCCAAACTTCTATCTACCCGAAAAAGGATAAAATAATTTAAGTGCATGTATACCGTCTGATTCACTAGAAAAAGTAAGCTTTATTTGCTTCGAGCTCACTGTCTAGAAGTACAATATTTTTTTATTATAACAAAAACCTAAAGTAAAAATTAACCACTTACGATTTATGTCCTAATTGCTTGCCTTACTGTCCCTCCCGTTTGAAAAATATTTCGTAGTTTATAATGAACTGCAGAGGAAAAACTGTAAAGATAAAAAATAATCTTTTAAACATATATGGAATTACAGTGTTTAAAGGTTACAGTGCAGTCAATATTAATTAAAGAAAAAGAACGAGCAGGATCTTTGAGAATTCCGATAGAACACTTTATGGGTCGTTACAAGAGACAAACTTCATTTAATTACATTTTGTACTTCCATATAAGATTAATTTTGTATATTGAAATACCAAATGTGACTATAACAATCCTAATTTTTTTAAATTTTATTTATTTTACAACATGTAATTATTTAGAACCAATGTCTTTTCATAGTTATAATTGTTTCAATTGTGTTCTGTCCACACTGAAAGTTATAGAGGGACACGATTTATTTTAAAGTATGTGCGTCAATTAGGTTGTATTCGTGGCGAAATGATGAATCATATCTTTGCTTACTCGTGAGCAACCAATGCAACAGCCAAACTAACACGTAAACCGGACAACCACGAGTATGAATACTTCTGTTATGATAGATGATTCTTTTTTGAACTATAATTTTGCCACCAAAATACCTATCAAGTATCTTATTTCCTCACCCAACAAGTATTTATCACTTAATTTTTTCGAAAATTTGTCGCGGCTACAGCAATTATCGATTTATTTAATTGTCACAGGGATTTCTTGTCTACGAAACAACGTTTGCCCGATGCTTTATATATACCTAGTTAAACTATACTAAGCACCTGAGAATAAAATAAAGACAGTTTCCTTTTTTTCAATATTGATAATTAAAAACAAGTCCTCAAATGAGGATCAATAAGAAAACCAAATACCACGCACGGCTCGTTTACGCCTGATAAAATCTCGTCAACATTAATGAACGATCCGGTTATTAAACATACATTCTGTGTAAGGTAATAAGGTATTTAAAAATATTAACATCTAAAATGCAGGTAGCTGAAACCTACAACAAGAATGAGTAGCACAAGATGGCGTACTACTAATGATGACGTAACATTTACTGTTGAGTGTGACACGTGTTTTTACAAGCATATGAAGTTAACTGATATTTAGTAATTACTCAGAAAAAAAATTGATAAAGGTAAGGTTACGCTGGTATCCCCAGTTTACGCTCAATAAATTAAAATGGAAAATTATTGCAAGAGTCACAATTACTAACCTCAACATTCATTCAGTACCTATCATGAAGTTTCGTTTTGCAACAATCACGAGAAAACATTTTTTCTTTAGGCACAAGTTTTCAGCTTAAGATGGACTATATAGATGCCTTGCAACAACAAACAGGGGTATCGCGAAGTACAAATAACGCCGAACATGCTGTTTACGATTTCCATTTTCTTAAATCAAACACTTTATTTCACACTGAACATTTATTAAGTTCGTAAAATTAGAAATATTTAAGTTTTCCACACAATGACTCCATATCGAAAAAACTAACGTGCAATGTATGTAACGTGGCTAATACAAATCTGTCCGTTGCATTTACGTGATGACAAAATTGTCATAACTACCCACCGCTGTAGTTTACGTCTTTTACTTTTAATATTGTATGATATAACAAGCAAACCTTAACGTGAAGTTTTTACTCACCTTTAATTGAATTACATATTATTTACGATGAACGTAATTTATAACACTAACGCAGTGAGATATTTTAGAATTCAATAAGTACTAATAAACACGCCGACACGCCATTTTGTTTTGATCAGCTGACGGAAACGGACGCAAATGGAAATGACAGTTAACGCGTCAACAACACAATTTCAATATGGCGGCCAGCGTCACGCAACCTGTTTTATAGTTGTGTTTGTAATCAAAGAAAATCTTAGGAGAATATCCATTATTTTTTGTATTAATCGTCTTAAATTCACTTCAGAATACTTAGAAGCTTTTGTTAATAATATTTCTCGTTACACACAATCTTAAAAATGAATAAAATCGGTATCAATTATAGGACCTTCTTTCACAGAACAACACAGCTCACAGAGTACTTTTAAGAAATTTCATTAAATTCATGTTTCACTTATAACGAATTTAACTATTGTTATGATTGATCAATAATTTCTGTTGCATATTTAATAAACAAGAATATCTTAGAAAATAAAATGTGACTCAAAAAAAACGGGTGACTTAATTATTAGGCAAGTAGTTATCTACCACAGAATAATCTAATATAAATGTTGGCCATTTTGTAATTAATTGTTTGTTAAATCACTTTTTACTTACAACAATATTACAGTACATAGCATACAAAGTAGTACATACACTAAATATAATAATACATAAGCTATACGTAGCAACTTACCATGTATGTACTTATAAAGCCCGTAAAACACTTTTTTCGTCGCCGGTCTTATCAGTCACCATTTTGTTTTGTGTTTCTACGCGCAGCTGTGAGCTAACGGAAACCAAACGTAAACAATTGTTACGTCATCGTCATATGTCAGTCAGCTATAATATTTTTCTTGTGATGATCTTGATCAACTTTTTAATGTAAGATTTCAATAAACATTCAATGCTAGGATTAAATTATCAATATCAATCTTAACTAATTATTTTATTATTAGACGACTTTACTCCATTGTAATTTGTTAGGTATTAGGTTTGCGTGTATTTGGTTCTTGGGATGGGTAGTGGATTTCTTATATCTCTTCCTACATGCTTATTGTGACAATAGATTCTTTGGAACTAGCTAACATGCCGAGCTTATCTGCATCATATGTCATGTTATTGGAATTGTTCATTGCATTTTTACTCAACTAAATATCAATAAAAATCGACCCCATTGAAACAGATTTTGACTTGCATGCATACATACACTGCATGACTTGTGTATACTCACTACCTTATTTAATTGTGGTGTGGCGGTCAAAGGCTTGAGTGCCCATCTCCAAAATTTCACTCAAAGCCTGCGTTGCATTAGATAGGCAAAGATTTTTGTCAGTTAATATTTGTATTTCATTCATAGAATTTAAGAATGCCTGTACAGTCTGGCCATTATCTCATGAAATTTAATGTTGTCGCTAGTAAGTTTAATTACGGTATCACCATAAAATGAAAAAACATTTTGATACTTACAAAGTTTTAATAAATTCGTACTACTATACTAAACTTAAAACATAAAATTATTAAAAATCAAAAGGTTTTTATTCCATATTGACATTTAGAAAATACTCTTACAGCAAGTTTAACCCAAATTAAAAGGCTTTGTTAACAAATTTTTTTTTTGACTATTATGAACCTCTTGCCTTTTGATACATCATTTGTAACACCAGTAACACTGATTGATTGCCAACATTTTTTGATTTTATACGATGAGTGGATATAGCTTTCGTCCAGATAAATTATTGGCTTTTGGATTTCTACGGGAAGATTACGGTTTATTGCCTGCAAGTAGAGATCAAGTATTAAAATGGGTCAAACCTAGCTTACACGATGTCAATTTGACATACAAAATTACAATGTAAACATAACCTTGCACACACAAAAAAACTCCAAATAACTGGATGTAATGGTGTTGAATTAACAATATCTGTTACAAAACTACTTGATTCACACAGGAACTTAATCAATCAATGCAAGCCACACAGTACAAACCTGTATAATCCGCAGTTATTTGAAAAACATCTTGCAGATCGTTCAAAGGCTTTCCGGCCTGAGATTCTGCCAAACATCTCAGGAAAACCTGATAAATAACTTGTCGGGTTCTACTCCGAATAGTTTTCTTCCCTTTTCTTTCCTGGTTTTCTTGCATTATTCGTTCACAAAATTGATTATAATCTCACAAAAAGCTCGCAGGATCACTTTGTTTACAGCGCAGACAAATAAAAATAAAAGGGTTGCCAGGAAAATCCTATTAATTTAGTTCCTCTTTAATTAATTTCATCAGTTAATTGCCAAACTGTACGTACAGCTCTCATTCTACAACTATTCCAAACATGTTATAGTCAGGTAAAAGGCACGTTTTCATGGGTAGTAGTCATAAAGTTAAGTTTTTGTCGAAACATCAATGCAACGTTCGAGTTTTGTGTAGAAATCCATTAGTTAAGTTATATTAGTAGTAGTCTAGAAGATCCACAATTATTATCTTTTTATATTACAGTCGTCTATGGTTCGTCAACAAAGTCAGCAGCTCAGTGAAAGTTTAAAATACAAATAATTATTTTCGGCTGATTATTTAGTTGATTGTGATGCCAAACTGGCTAAATATGTTTGCTTTGGGATTATATTTGGATCCTCGACTGGAACAAACCGAAGAACAATTGCTTCGACTTCGTTTATGTTCGGTTGTAGCGGCTGGCGGCGTTGGTGTAACCTTGGCGATTGAATAACAAGAAATGCAAACGCCATGGCATCAGTGTTTGTTCTTCAGCCGACATAACCTTAGTGGTGAATGGCTTAATAAAGAAATAAAAAAAATCTTTTTATATTATCATTTCTTATTATCCTGTTATTCTTAATGTAAATATTTTTTTCACCCGCCAGGATAGTATCTGCACTACTTGTAGAGACAACACTATAAACAGGGCTCCTGTCGTAAACGTGCGGTTTGTAAGACCTCAAGGGGCAGAACAAGAATTTATATGTGATGTAAGTTTAGTATGTCAAAATATCATCTATGAAATATGCAATAAAGCGTACGAAGCGGTTTAGATCGATTCCCAAATAATACACACCGATTACATTTCATTCGCGCCTGGCGCCATTGCACAAAAACTGCAACGTCTACTCAGCACCTAAAAAATTGTACACCATGGTCTTTAGACAAATGGAAAAAACTTTAAGAGAATAGAAATCAAAACTTTCGATTTTCATATTACCTAAGTCACGAGATCTTTCTAAACGAATCCCACACATTTTGATTTCTATTTTTGCTAATGTTTTGCCACATGTCTATTTTAATTAATCCTGATATCTTATAAATAATTTATTGATTAACGTTATCAGATGATACATTTTAACTCTTCCAGCTCGCTGAGATGAAGACTCCTTTAAGGACGACGATAATAAAACCACAACAATCTCTTAACGCAATCCATGTAATAACACGATAGCTGAATGTCAATATTTAGTGTACATTAAAGCCTAAGTATAAGTAATCCGAACGACGACCCCCACTCTTCTACCGTCTTATCTTCGATTCATTTGATCGTCTGGTAATCACATGGTTATAGAAATTACGTTAGAAATATAATTATTTGTAGGCTTTTATTGTCATATTATTCTTTTTTAATTAATGTTAGTGTGCTTAACTTTATTATATTATCTTAAATTAGTAGCTGTTACTACTGTATTCATATTTTTAAGTATCTACTGATGGTAACAGTTTAAACCTGACTATTAGATCTTCCTCTTAGATCTTCCTGTAATAGCCAAATACTTATAAGAATTTTACGGTTTTAAACATTGAAACATTTACGGTTTTAAACATTGAAAAAAACTTTAGTTTAGTACTTTTGAAAAGGATATTGTTTCTCTCGTATCTCTTCGTGCGGTCGTTCACGGAACGGCGACTTTTCCTGTGGGTAAGATAGAAGAGTTAAAATATACATCAAAGGTTGATACTGTGATTAGAGCTCAACATTCAAGAATCGTGATGCTGCTCAATCTCCTCAGCAGCTCTATTGGTACTTTTTAGAATTCATAATATAGTGTCTTTGGTATTTTTTAGTAGAATTTCGACACGATTCGTTAAATTTATTTCATGTACAAAAAAAAATTGAGATGAAGTACAGATTGTAACACATTAGTAAAATATATGTAATTACCCTCTTGTGGTACTTTTCATAATGATGATCATCTTGAGAACCGTTCTGATGACTGCCCATCTTCATTCCTGTTAACAAAAAATTGTGTGATTATCAGAAGAAATAATTTATATTCAGAATCTAAGGGTATAAATGTAAAAAAATAAAGTTTTGTTGGAGAAGGAAAGGATAATTGAAAGGTTGATGTATATGCGTCTTTTCACTAACCATCTACCATACCTTTCTGTTCGTCGCGTCTTCTTTTCTGTTCCATCACTGCAGCCTCATCACCTCTATCCTGTAAATAAAATATCAAATTTATCTGTTTGTAACTGTCAAACGAAATGCGTAAAAACTTCAGCAGTTTTTTAATTAATATGGATTTGTATTCATTGTACAATCCATTCAAATATATTAATAAAGAGCATTATTTAGCATCTCCTAGTTTTCATCTACAACAGAAAGTTTACACACTAACCTCATTGATAAATTTGTGTCCCCGTGTAAAGTTCACCCCCTTTTTACTTAAGAGAAACCAAGAATCAGTATTTCTCTAATCTCAACATACCAACACTAATCCTACTTTTGCTATATTCATTAATACACTTGAAAAACTACATATTTTTAATACCTTATACATATTTTAGACAAAAAAATCTTACCCGTTTACGACTTATCTTACGCTCTTTTCGTTCGTCACTTCTTATTTTCGTTTTGCGTTTCTCTTTATCAGGCGATCGCTCCTCCATATCTTTACTTCCCTAGTTACAGAAAAACATAGAATGAACATCACATTCCAGTAAGAAGTACAGCAATGGTAGTGTTATGTCTGTCGTCAATTGGAGGTTATAATGTTATTTAAAAATGAAGTGAAATAGTGAGATAGCTAGTATGTTGCCAAGTGAGAATTTAATGTTAATGGTATCTACATGAGAAAACTAAGCATTCAGAGCAGTAATAAAGTATTTCAAATAATCTACCTCGTACGCAACTATGTGAGTCAAAATGGCCACCAAACGAAGTTGATTGTTTATCGCTCTCCAGTGTCCTCTTTCTGCATATACGATCTCTCGGGCTGTCAGTCTATCTCGGTGACGTTAAGGGCGTGTGTTTATATATTTATTTCATTATATTCTTCTTTACTTGACACATGTTTCTCCAACGTTGCATTCTTCGTTCAGATGAATAAATAAGTGGTATGTTATATAAAAAGCAATATTTCCGACTGTCCCAAAACCTTGAAATTATTTCCGTCTATTACTCTTTTAAATTTTTGTTCAACTTTCATCTTCAATTCCTTCTCCATTCTTAGTTTTAGTATTTTGGCATTGTCGATTGTATTAAAGTTGGAAGACTTGATTAATTGTGATTTGATGAGACTACTGTTTCTGGACATTTCATGTACTATTTATTTTCCGTTACGTAACTTTTCCCAAACTTCTCCGCTCGATTTAATTGACATGTCTTCACTCTTCACTTCTCCACCTCTCCTGTCAAATATTATTAACACTTCTTCCTAATTTGATTATTTGTAGATGCAATATCTTCCAAGGCATTGAATATTCTTCAAGGTCTTCATGTCATTACTTTGCTTTATAGAAGGTATCTTCATCGCATTGAATATTCTTCATTTGGTTTTACCAATTCCTCTCTGGCTAGCTCCTTGATTTTTATTCTATCAGTAGACTATTGGAATCTTGAATTCACTTCTTGCTTTTCAGTGCAATTTTCTGTATCTAATCAATCTTTATTTGGCGCACATTTTGACTGGCTATTAGTGAATTAATAAAATACCTTACCTTTGTCTGGACTGGGCTGAATGCTGACCACAACTTACTAAACGCAGTTCTTCTTTTTATATTATTTGGATTTTTCTTCGCAGTTGGATGTTTGTTTGTTTGATTTTCCCGTTGAGTCCAAAGATATCATGGTTTAGATCCTCAGTTTGGTGATTCATCAGTATCTTCATTTGATTCCTTTTGTTTGGTTCTTCATTCCGTAGATTTTCAATCCCTCAAAGTTTTTCACGAAATAGTAAATATTTTTGGATATTTTAAAATTTATTTTATTAGGCAAGTTTTGGTTGGTTTAGTTATTTGGATGGTTACTGTTTTAAAAGTTTGTTTTAGACACGAGCACATTCACTAAGTCCACAGTCTTGCTGGTAGCAGTTGTGTCAGCCTCAGTCCGGAGCCAGGGTGATGCCTCGGTGCCCTAGCATACTAATACTCACCTTTGCAAGACTTGCTTCTAATTTACGACGTTTGACATCTGCGCAGAAAAATATTATGTTACACCTACGCATAATAATAATCTCTTATTATCAGATAAAATTAGTTCTTACATAATTTTAATTCAAAATGACAAAATTAACTTTTGATCAGCTTTATGGGCTTCGTTCATACAAATAGACTATGTTTTTGAAGTATTGATAATATCTACATACAAAGGAAATTGGTTTACTTGAGCAACCAACACGATATATTAATAAAGATGACTGACTCTAACAGGGAAACAAGAACATGATTATATGATATATAGTACTTATAATATTTTTTTTAAATAATGCTTTTAATATGCTACAGGAAATTGTATGCTGCCAAGTATTACCTCGATCTACATCATCTGGAACATGACGGTGTTCGTGAGCGGGTGGCGATAAAGACTCCAAGAAACGCTCCTCCTGAAAAATGACATCTCATTTGTCAAATAAAACTACAACACGTAAAACTTTCGACTATACTTATAAAATGTTTGAAATGTATTTCACTACGAATGTATCCAAATAGAGTTAACTTACCCTTGGCATTCTCTCTCGTGGCGACCTATCTTTCATCCGGGCTTCCTCTCTGACTTTTTCCTTTTCAGTTTTGACACTGGAAAAACAATTTAACAATTAAGGATATCCAATAAATTTTTCATTCAAGGACACAAAGTACAAATCACATTATAATATCTGCTTTGGAAATAGAATATATACTAAGTTAAACCTACCTTCTGGTTTCACGTTTCGATTCCTTTTCACGGTCTGGTTCATCACGGACGCGTCTTTCACTCCTGGTCTCTTTTCTGTCTGGCTCTGCAAAATAAAAAAATAAAATATAGGTCGACTGTAGAATAGAATAGATCGACTTTTGGTTATCATATTCGAGTAATCGCGTATAATGTGTAATGCATATTTTGTATAACTTTTTATAAACATACTTCATCACATAACTATTTCTATTTCGAAACCACGTGTTCAAGTGATACACACCACCTAATCGTAACAATAATTCAAATTATCTTACCTATTACGGTAACGGAAGCGGTGTCCTCTGGTCTTGCAACTTCTTCTTTGGCAACTGCTGGTGCCGCCGCTGCAGTCGATATCTTGTGCTTGTCTAATACCTACAAGAGTAATCATTAGATGTAATCATATAACTGTAGGTTAATATTAATATATTATGTCCATTGTATATCTACTTGTTCTTCTACCTGATGAAAATCGCTTTCTCGCATCATGTGAGGCAGCCTGTTTCTCAGCTGCCCACTGAAGCCAGTTGCTAAGACATAGAGATCTGGTCTTTGAACCTTCTCTTCTTCTTTTACCTGTGAAAAGGTAAATATGGTTACTAAATTTTGCTCCATTATTAGTATCCGATTAGTTTCTGGTAAGTATGTAGAGGAGACTTGGACGATGTAATTAGTTTATTACACTAAAAATTTCGTAAAATTCTAAATTGCTAAACTGACCAGGGCATTCAGAATAAAAAAAAAGACAACTCCACAAACATTTCAAAGAATTTACATACATATCTAATGAACATAACCTCCAAAACAATACTAATTGCAGTAATATAGAACCAATACATAGTACAAGTACTTAATTAAACCTATTCACCAATTTATAGTAAAAACCTTACTTTCTCGACTTTCTTCTCGATGATTTGGGCCAGTTTCTCCAACACGGGGAAGTGCGGCAACACTCTGATGAGTACCACGAGGGCGTTCCTTATCTGCACGTAGTCGCCGGAGTCGAGGCACACCACCATCGCCTTGGTGATCTTGTAATGCCACTTGTGACACACGTGCCTGTGAGTTTATTTTGTTACTACAATGTCTCATACATGTTCAACAAAAAGGCAATAGTAATCCGTTTTGAGGTATCTGAATAGTGTTGACCTTCGTTTCTTGAAGGACTATTCTTATTATTAATAACCAATTCAGTTAACAATAAATAATGAAAATTATTTTAAGTCTTCAAAATAATTAGAATTATGCATGAAGAACTATTGCTTTTTAAAATAGAACTAGTGAAATAATAATATACACAACTGTTCTCACTCTTACATGACTTACGATAGTCTTGACTAAAATCATTTACACAATATTATATATCTATTCAGTAAGTTTCAAAAACAAAATTCGAAACCACGCACCTGTAATTCTCATACCCGACGTGGTCGTTGGCCTCTGTGAACTGATTCGACACCCTGTACTTAGTTACAAAGCCCGGGTAGTGCGCGCACTCCTTTTGAAAGGCATTCTTGTCCCCATGCCAGCGCATAGCGGTGCCCAGCACTTTGCACAAGAACGTGCCGTACCTAGCCGCCTCCGCTTCGGTGCATGACATCACCGTGTAGGTTATGTCGCAGAACAGCTGCAATGGAATAGAATTATTTAGTTTGTTGATTCATTATTGTGGAAATAATGAGAGACTATTATAGTCTAGTAATTTAGTTAGTGTTAGTAAAGTATCCTCTATATTTGTTTTTGTTTTTAGGAGTCTTAATTTCATTGCTACACAAAATCTGAATGCTCGATTTCAAACACACAGCTTAATTAGGAGAGAAAATTAATCCAGAACAAAATGGATATTGTAAACCATTTTCAGGATGTCAAACATTAAATTATGCTGCTAACTTACCCGATCATAACACAGCAAAGTGGAGAAGTTAGGCGTTTTGAGGGCATGAACCGTGTGCACGAACTGGGCACAATAGACTGCATCTAAAGGCGTGAACACACATCGGGGGAACAGGCACAATTGCATCAATCGCGTCACAGTTTCGTTCTTCGCCGACTTGGCCGCACGGGCCGGGAACCACGTGACACATTCACGTTGCAAACGGGCCGACACACGCGCCACGTGCTCTTGTTGGCGTCTTTTTTCATCCTGTGAGGAATTACAATTATTTAGTATTGGAAACATATTCCTTTGCATGGTTTGTCTTGCTATTATTCAATAATCAATTGCCTTTGAGAGAGAGACAGAGACAGAGACAGAGAGAGAGAGAGAGAGAGAGAGACAGATTTTAATAGTAAGAGTAATTGTAGACGCAGACAATTCTTACAATATTATCTATAGTCACGCAGATGTTGTAATTTGATACTGAATACTGACAAAAAACTACCAAAAAATAGTAATCACCTGTAGTTTCTCAATAAGAGTGTTGAAACGCTCCTGTTCCTTCTTCCCTTTTGAGCCCTGGGAACTTTCTTTAGCGGCATTAAAAGCGGCCGTCTTCAACCGGTCTATCTCTTTGTCGTAGCTTTCAACAGGAACTTTCAGGTCATACATTGACAAGGACCTATGAAAAAATACATAATTGTAAGCGTCTATTTTTTTATAAAAACAAACATGGCAATAAATGACATAAATAACATGAAATAAATGACAGGTTGCTAGCCCAAAGAGTAATAGATTCCATTGACCCCTAATCCCTTAGTTGCCGTGTACGACATTCCGAGAAGAACGGCAGCTAGTTATCGATCTTTTCACGTTACAAACTAGCATGGGAGAATTATTATTACTGCAGTTGCATTACATTTTTTATAGTCATTATGTTGTTTAAAAGTAACCAAAACTTTGTTCAATACACTAATGGTAAACTTACCAAAAGGTAACATAGAACTCTGGTGAGATATCCTCCCATATCTTCAATGGCAACAAAGGAGAGATCGCTTGTATCACTTGTTCCAAGGCATCTTTGGACGCCTCCGTATATCTCGCTATGCTCAGTTCAAGGGAATCGCTTTTGGATTCTGCGGCTTTCTTCAATTCCTCTACTCGAGCTGCTATTTTTTGAGATAGCACTGGTCTGTGAAGGAAGAAAGCTACGTCTGCGTCCACGTGATAGTCTCGGAGTAGTTCCTGAAAAACGTATCACATAGATATAGAGGTATACAATATAGACGTGTTATTGATATAATAGGAAATATACTCATTGTTTTAATAAAAAAATGGATTATTTTACGAGTGGTACACATAAGGTCACAATTTTTATTTTTTACACAAGCTACACTAAACGACGGTAATCAGAAATAAACATACCCATCCCTACATTTGCATTTATTATTATATCTTTTATTTAAAGAGACATCGAACTTTTTGTATATAATAGGTATATATAATACAAATAAAATGTAATTCCAATGTGCGTTATTTTTTTTATTCAATATAAATTCAGTATGCAGTTCAAGAATTTGTTTATTGAAACAACTGAACTCACTTGCAATGGAGGTAGTCTGGCAGCATATTCATCAGGCGCATGGGAAGAGGCAAGGAAAGTCCCTAGCTGAACCAAGGCGTCCTGGCACTGGTCAGCCAATCTACCAACCACTTTCAGTTGGGATCCTTGCAGTTCATTCCCTGAGGTATTCTCATCAAACTCTGTTGAGAACAATATTGCTGGTTAATTTTTATTTCAGTTTAAGAAAATCTTGACATGCTAAGAAGAAATAATGTAACATGTCTATATCTCAGGATAGCAAGAAACATAAACAAATATCCCACTATTGTATTTTCACTATTATATTATACATATATTCACGCCTCTACGTCACCAACGGGATAGGCAGACTGTCGATCGCCACCTGGAACGATCCTGATACATCTTTCTTGCTTCACTCACAACCATTAACCTTCTCATACATGCTCTTCTCTTCTTTACACTATGTACACCTTTACTTACTTTATAATACCTCCTTTTGTCAGAACTACACCGTAAGTTTCGTACCTATGACTCTAACTAATGTATATTTGTCTGTACTTTCTAAAGTGTACAACAATCTATCTAGTCATACAATCGATTGATTAACTTAATAGTAATAAAAAAAATAGGTGGGCATCACATTTTCTATCCTAAAGTTACCTTTCCAAACACAGTAGTGCCGTTGCTGGGCTGACAATATGCAGAGTGAAATATCCAAATTGTTTTTCACAACAGCTTCTTTCAATCTAGCTGATGATCTTCTCGTATTCCTTACTTGAGAGAAGTACCCAGCCTGTGAATAGATGGATAAGCCCTTAGTACACAAATGATAAATGCAATAGATGCTTCTAGAATATATGTACTATACTCTGGAGGTCTAGTCAGATTAAAATATCTATATATTAGGTGAGTTTAGGGTACATTTATGGAATTTAAATTTCTCAAATAGATGGAATAGCAAAGATATAAGACACCAACCTCTCCTTTCAGAAGTTCGCCGCCTGACATGGCACCCAATTGGTCAGATGTCATTTCTTCAGATGCCTCAATGCCTGCCATCTTCTGTACTATTTCTTTTAGAATGAGAAGGTCTTGACTGGAAAACAAAATTTAAAATAAGTATGGACTACAGTCAATGACGAAAATTAGTGGCTGTGGTTCTATGTGATCATAAAATAAATTATAAACTTCTAAGACATCAATGTAAATCTTAATTTTCTAAAAAAGTTTACTTTATGGTGGGATACGATAAACAAAAATTTGTAATAAATTTTAACCCTTATTTTTATTATTTTACAACAACAATTATATTTATTTTGTATAAAAAAGACATGATAAATAATAACTCACCTCTGCTGCGCCTTTAGCCTGTTAGCCACAAACTGCAGTAACCCAGAGAGTTCTATATTATGCTTCTTGAAGGCCGCTCCAGCAAAAGCTGCCAGTGCTTGTAACCAGGGTGGATGTGCTGCCCCAGAAACTGAACCCCGACCATTCGTCAATGCCTCTAATAGACAATAGCCTAGCACATCTAGTGAGAGTGATGTTAGGTATTTCAGAGATTCAACTACTGGTCCTATTAAATTGTCATAGGTTTGGATCTGTATGGAAATAAGAACAATATATTGAAATATGCAAATACTATTTAAAAGTTATAAGGAGGTTCAAATTTACTAATTTTAATTTATATACACATAATATGTACATACATTCAAGCCTCTATCTTTCCAAGGGATATGCCAAGACTATCAAACGTCTATCAACGAGTCTGACAAATTTCAGTCGTCTTACACACAACCATTAACCCTGTCATGCATTCTGATCTGTTCTTCACGCTATGTACACCTTTAAAAAGTAGGTAAATGAGTATGAAAATGAATATTACCTGTAGCAGCATGTAATCAAACAAGAACGCTGGTGCCGCATGTGACAGCTTCCCAATATGTCTTCCTTGAGGCTTTATGTTTTCCTTGGAAACTCTTTTCATGATGTGTTTGATCCTTTGCAGGGAATTTCCCCTGACGCGCATCAAGGCTGGTATACGTTCACCCCATTCGTTCTTCCAGCGGGCATATAAACAATACCTGGGAATTAAATAGAGATTCAGAATTATAAAGTAAGGAATGTGTATTAAATATAAATATTGTTTAATTTATAAAACAAATATGGTAATTCAAAAAAGTGTAACAATAATAATTAATTGCTTTTTTATAATACTGTAGGACACCCTTACACTAGCAATTGAACTCTGTGTTAAGTACGTTTAAGACTCGTGTCAACGGTGCTAATTAAAGTATACAATCAGTTTTCATTTGGCCATAATAAGATTTATATTTTATTCCTCTCACACACAAATTTTGGTTGGTAAATGTAAAATTTACATGTTTTATATATTATATAAGACGTCTTACCTGCATTGATAAGGATACATTTTAAGTAACGTATAGATTTCTTCAGCCATGCAACAATTGCTTTCCATCAATGTCAAAGATGGCAGGATAGCTGTATCTAATATTGTCAATGCCTCATTACGTAGAGGGTCCTCAGGTAAACTACGAGACTGCTTCAATATCCGTATTATCTGAAAGGAATAAATAAGATTATAGACAATAGAGATTATAGAAACACATGTACCAATACTAAGATTCACAAACATAAACCATTCTATAGTCTGAGGGGTGTAAGAGGTTAAGTGTTCATTACAGGAACGGTAGTAATTCTATGACCACCTCAAACCCTCATATTAACCAGATATTCTGCAGCTGGTGTGATAGGTGGTAAACAAGGACTGACTATTCTCCTTAAAATAGTCAATCCTTGAAAAAATCTACCTTTACCTTATAGGTAGATTGCCTCATAGTTTCCTTCAGCAAAAAAGTAGTACATTATATAAACTTATTTCTATTGTGAGTTCTACTATATAAATTTAAGAGCATAGATATTCAGACATACCTTGTACATTAAAATAGGGTCGTAATGCAGAGAAGGTCCTAATAACACTAGTGCAGGTATCACAGTATCTTTTAGATCTTCATATGTATGGCATGCCTTAGGTGCTACTTCTGATTCTATTAATGGTATGGGGTTGCCCAGTATCTTTGGCGCAATGCGACATTGACTGAAAGAAATGATAAATTAGATTGTACAGTCCTGCTTGCGAAAACTAAGAAAAAATTAATTGAGTTACATAATTTCATATACAAAATGTGAAAAAAAATAAATCTTTTGGGGAGTGCATATTTGTGATTATTATAAATCCAAATATCAATGAAACAATGATAAAATATTCACATTGTAACAAAGCACACATTTAAGCAACAATGTCCTAAGTTTATTTCTATAAAAACTCACCTTCTGTACAAAGGCTCAACAAGAGCATGTAGCATCTTCCCGAGTGCCAACGACGGCCGTTGCGGCAGAGTTTGAGTGGGTAATCGAGCAACCAAAGCTGAGAACTCCTTCCAGGCATTAACATTCAATAGTGCCTCACATAACACTAGCTTTTGGTTACTCCAATACTCCTGGGAAATAAACGATCATAGTTTAATGATGTGTACAAATGTATAACATGATATGTGTACATGTAATTATGTTAAGTGTCTGTAAAAATATATTTGTGTTATTATATTAGTGTACATAGTGCATACATTGCTATTTTAATATGAATAATTTTAAACATTGAGATGTGAAACAAATACAAGCATAAAATAAACAAACTTAGGCTATACAAATATTTTCATGTAAAATACCTGGGGGTCAGCTTTTTCTTCTAGAAACTCTGGAGGCGCATTGGCTTGGGGCCCTTTTGTTGACACGATATTGATTTTCCTAATGTATTCTTGTGCTGCCTTCGTTTCTTTTTCAACCTCCTTTGCCATTATGAGATCATCTGGGCGGAGCTAAAATTACAATTTTTCATGTACTCAATCATTTGAAAGATCAACAAAAAATTATATAAGAACCATTGAAACTAAGTTACATAAAATCTATGGTATTTCAAACTCTGATTACCTCAAAAGGATTACAAATTACATGTTTAATAAAACTCAAAATACAAACTAAGACGCAATTCAACTTACCCACGGATAAATATCGTCCAAACCAATCACATGATGTTGCAGTAACAACGCTATTAGAATCATTAAATTTGGAGGCTCTGTATAGGTGTCCAAAATAACCATGTTGCTAAGCTTGAAACCTAGTACTTCAGAGATGACGTGGGCATCATTCATGTAGTTCTTAATTAGAGGAATGAACAATTTATCCAAGTGAGGCCTTGCTTCAAATGATTCCAGAATAACATCTAACACTCTATTGGGATCCAAGTTAAAACAACCTAAAAGAATACATTGAATGTGATAAAATGATAAGGAAAACTATAATCTCAATAGAGATCGCGCCACATAAATTGGCAGTAGGCAAACTTGGAATTAAATTTGACGTTTCCGCCATTGCGTGTTATTTTATATAAAAGGTAAATTTAGTATTACCAGCGTTGTGTTTTTTGCTCACTCTTTGTAATTTTTATGTTTGTTAAGGGTGATTATAATGAATTGATTTCCGGAGTTTCTTGTTAGTTCTTCTCCAAGCTAGGGTCTCCGCTGATCTAACCTCGGTAAAAAATATGTAAAGACAATGCTCAGTGCCATGTTTGAAATAATAGTTTTAAGAGATTCGCGATTTATACTCATGATATAAGATATAAGGGTGTGTATAAGATTGATTGCAGCTGTGGGAAATCCTACATCGGACAGACTAAACGGTCTATTGCGGACAGAGTGAAGGAACACATAATATATATAATATATAATAAGAAGGATAAGTCCCGTTAATTATTAATCATGTTTGAAATAGTTTTTTTAATTACTTAGATCATAAGATAACTTTCAAAGAGAGCTTGTGATATTTATAATTTTGAATATATTATGGCAGATGGAGGCGTCGCCGCAGTTGCGTAATTCACTGTTGCCAGTAAACACGCCAAAACTAGCACTCACTGTGCCATACGGCTCGATACATTATAGGTTTCATTTGTAACGGTCTTTGGTTGCAAAGCTACAAACTCAAATAAAACAAATTAATATATCAAAGTCAAAATATTTTTATTCAAAATAGGCCCTATGACAAGCTCTCATTGAAAGTTATCTTATGATCTAATGAAACCTATAATGTATCGAGTCGTATCGCACAGTGAGTGCTAGTTTTGGCGTGTTTACTGGTAACACTGAATTACGCGACTGTGGCGACGCCTCCAACTGCCAATTTATGTGGCGCAATCTCTAGTACTTAACTGTCATAAATGCACAAAATCATACATGAATGTAATTTTGATACATACATATATTAATACCTCTATACCTAAAGGGTAGAGATTATTGTTCGCCACCTGGAACAATCCTGAAAAATCTCGTCCTTTTCACTTACACCCAATTAACCTTCTCATACAATCTCATATATGACCTATGCTATATTATACTTTATAATTTTGACATTAGTGCACAAAAAAATCTTACCTATTAACGACTGAATAATTTCAAGCAAAGTTTTCCAGTCAGTTATGTCATTGATTTCTTGATTCAATTCAACTATCAATTTTGCATAACCTTCACTTTCTTCTCTGAACAAGTTAAACTTACGTTGTTTGTAGCTGCAAAAACAACAAATATATTATACTTTTAAGAGTTTCGCGATTTATACTCATGATTAATAGCAAAACGGGACTTATCGCGTATGTTTTTAAATAATAAAGTTACCTTTATTAACCCGACGTTTCGGCTACGTTGCAGCAGCCATGGTCACGGGCAGACTGACGACGCATATTTCTTCGCCTCCAACGCAGCGCCCTGTCAGATTCTTCTCCGACTACCCTCACTGCTTCGTTATTATTAAACACACGCGACCTACACACTACACTCACAGTATCTTGTGGCTTCACACGATCATGCTGAACCGAATGTCGATCTATCACGGTATTCCACGCCGAAGACAGTTTGTAACCTCCTTCACGATTGAATGTACTGTGCTTTTTTATTTCAATCGCCTCGCGTACAATTCTACTGTAGTATCGGCGTTCATTAGAGAGCACAGTGGGTTTATGAAGCTCAATCCAATGATTTGAACCCTCGTTTAGTAGATGTTCGGCTATTGCTGACCTATTGGTATCCAATTTCTTGACCGCTGCAATGTGTTCCTTCACTCTGTCCGCTATAGACCGTTTGGTCTGTCCGACGTAAGATTTCCCACAGCTGCAATCAATCTTATACACACCCGGTGTTTGGTACGGGATTACATCTTTAGGTGTTCTCGGAAAGTCTGTTACCTTCGAAGATGGAACGAAAATAGGCTTGATCGAGTAGTTCTTCAAGACTGTTCCAACTTTGTCTGTAACACCCTTCACATAAGGCAGGAACACCGGCACGCGATCCACACACGGGGGTTTCTTTCTTTTGGATATACGGTTTACCAACTTAGTACCTACGTAATGACCATTTCTCCTAAGTACATCCCGAACATATTGCAGCTCCTCGTCCATATGCTCAGGGTCGCACAAATCCCTAGCCCTGCTTGTGAGAGACGTCGCCACAGAAACCACACCACACAACTCGATCAAGCCTATTTTCGTTCCATCTTCGAAGGTAACAGACTTTCCGAGAACACCTAAAGATGTAATCCCGTACCAAACACCGGGTGTGTATAAGATTGATTGCAGCTGTGGGAAATCTTACGTCGGACAGACCAAACGGTCTATAGCGGACAGAGTGAAGGAACACATTGCAGCGGTCAAGAAATTGGATACCAATAGGTCAGCAATAGCCGAACATCTACTAAACGAGGGTTCAAATCATTGGATTGAGCTTCATAAACCCACTGTGCTCTCTAATGAACGCCGATACTACAGTAG
Source organism: Leucoptera coffeella (assembly GCA_030578115.1). Classification (NCBI taxonomy): domain Eukaryota; kingdom Metazoa; phylum Arthropoda; class Insecta; order Lepidoptera; family Lyonetiidae; genus Leucoptera; species Leucoptera coffeella. The sequence goes on from JAMBLF010001034.1 coordinate 49,661, forward strand.
AATTGTACGCGAGGCGATTGAAATAAAAAAGCACAGTACATTCAATCGTGAAGGAGGTTACAAACTGTCTTCGGCGTGGAATACCGTGATAGATCGACATTCGGTTCAGCATGATCGTGTGAAGCCACAAGATACTGTGAGTGTAGTGTGTAGGTCGCGTGTGTTTAATAATAACGAAGCAGTGAGGGTAGTCGGAGAAGAATCTGACAGGGCACTGCGTTGGAGGCGAAGAAATATGAGTTGTCAGTCTGCCCGTGACCATGGCTGCTGCAACGTAGCCGAAACGTCGGGTTAATAAAGGTAACTTTATTATTTAAAAACATACACAATAAGTCCCGTTTTGCTATTAATCATGAACAAATATATTATTTGCTGATAATATACAACATTCATTCTTAATTACAAAAATCTGTAGTACTGGATTAATACAACAGTTGGAAAGATGGGAAATTATGTATTTTCATTAGGATTAGTGACAAACTAAAAATCTAGGCACCTAATACTGATTCTTAATACTTACTATAGTTTTGTCTTGATTTTGATGAACTTGGTATAAAAGGTCTTGTTCTTTAAAGTCCCTACATCTTGCAAGGTATCAATTTCAAGTCTTTCCTTTAGTAACTTTTCAGATATGAATGTTTCCAATTCCCGCACAATGTAACAGAAATTAGACCTTTCTTCATTTTGAATACATGTCTCAGCGTCTAAGACACATACCACATCCAATATGATAGAAGGTATATCTGCATGTAAAGGCTGTAAAATGATATCAATTTTAATAACGAATGATCATAGAAGACGGTATAACCTATAATTTGTTACTCATAAAAACTTACGGTGATCTCTTTAAGGGTTGAGAGAACAACATCTTTTTTAAGAACTCCGTTCAGACCGCTCAATAGTAAATTATAAACTAGTTCTGATAATCCTGACAATTTGTCTGTTTTGCTGAACAGAGGACTTTTGTCATCAGTCTTTATCGTTTGGGTAACGGATTTTACACTGCAACAGAAAGAGACTTAAAATTAACAAGTCAATGTTATTTTAATTCATGATTGTACCTGACTATACTGTATACTCAGTTTTATCTATAAACATCATAAACATGCGGTTATAAATGAATAAGTATCAAAACATCACAGTGATAAGTCTTACACGTATACTTACAATGAACCTTTGCCGGTTTTATCCCAAGTTTTGCAATATTCTGTGACGAATTTAGAATAAGTTCCCATCTTTAAGAGGTAAACTTATATAAACTTATCTCAATCTTTTGCATAAAACATTTGCTCCAACACAGCTTCAATCGAATTGCATCGCCATTTTTTTTTAATAAACTCCATTCAAATAAAAATAACTATTTTTATTTTATTTTAAGAGTAATTGTATACTGTACGCTTGTAAAAAAGGTGGTTGGTCACTCAAGTCAACTCAAGCTTATTTCTCTTAACACTGCAGAGATTGACAGAACATTAATATATACATATATGTGTTTAGAAATTATTACAAGAAACGTTTGAATCCGTGTGCTGTCAACGTGCTATTTTCATTGCATCAAGGGAACTGAATTGCTTATTATTAGCAAAATTATCAGTCCCACAGTTTGTACGGCATTCAATATTTTTTATAATTGTGATGTAGAATTCTAGTGTTGAGGTTATTTTCTGGTTGTGTGAGGTTGTATTATATTTGTTTCAAGTGAAATGAAAACATTAGAGTAAAAGTTTCGCTGGGAAGTCTTTGTGAGCACAAAAAGAAACACAATGCCTTCGTATGAACTTTCCTTAATGCTTCGGGCAATGCCTAAAGCAGAATTAAAAAATACTTTGAAAAGAGTTGCAGTCTCTATTTTCGACCGCGGTGGTATACTTCGAAGCATTGATAATCTCGGGTTTAGACCGATGCCGTATAAAACTAGTGCACATGGTTTAGTACATCGTGAAGCAAATTACTTTATATTAAATTTTGATACATCAACACAAACTGTAGCAGACTTGAAAGAAGAATACAGCAGAGACGTCGATATAGTAAGACAAAGAGTTTTTAGAAAAGTGACTGAATCTGATCATAATTGTACTTTAGAAGAAGAATTATTACCACCTGCTAATCGTGAAGAAGTACAGAAGATGATTGAAATTGGAAAAACTCAGGTGAATAGGTTTACTCACAAATTTAAGTACAATTCGGGGCTAGATTACTATCCCTTCCAACGATAAAATCATTATTTGTTTTGGTTAGCTGTATTGTTATATTAATGTGTAGTAAATGTATATGAAAATAGTGTTTAGTTTGTATTCTGAATAAAACTGTAAAATATACACTGCATTTTAATTTATTATTTATCATAATCAAAGAAAATTCCTGATATAATAAATATCAAATTATATATTTCTGAGCCCTCTCCGTGTTTGCCAACATAAGTAATTTTACTTTGCCAACATTGCAATCATCAAATCTTAATTTTAAGTTCTTTTTTATTATGAACTTCTTTTATAGTTACAAAGCTTGAATATATATGAAACTTGACAATATAATTTCTTTTAAAATACAAGAAGCAAACAGTAAATAAAATTAGAAACTAATTTTCAATTTCAAACGTTTATTTATTCTATAATGCTTAATTCTTGATTATTTTTTATCAATTAGATAAAATATTTTTAATCAATTCAATGTTACAAAATTCTAGAGCATCTTGTAACTTGTTTTGTTTGTCTATGGAAATATTTTCTGCATAAGCCAGCTTGTGTCCATCTATATACCAATGCATTACTGTATCTGTAAAATGAAAGATTAGACCACGATGAAATCAGTAATTATTATTACTTTTAAAGTTTTATGAGGTAGTCAGAGGATTGAGTTTCTCACTCTGAGGTTCTTTATGTTATTATGTTGAATAAATGTATTCTGTATTATGAAATTATCTCAATCAGTATCAGCACTTCCAAATCCAAATGTACTCACTTTTCTCTAGACAAGTGTGTATTGTCTAATCCTTTATTATAATAATATGTTTATAAGGTCTACATTATAATAAAACTGAAACCATTTAATTTAAAATAAAACAAAAGTAAAGTCATTCGTCTACTGGTGACCACCCACCTTTATAAAAATCAAAATGATCTCCCGCTTCTTCTGTTCCTTTTAAAGCTTTTAAGTATGCATCACATATTATAGGGTCTGTACTATTTAATAATTGGTTTTCATCCAAATCAAGGACCCTGTAATAAAGAATACAAACTTGTAGTAAAAATAATGGGTTTTAAAAAATATACTATTTAAGTATATTCAGACTTACTGTATTGATTTGGCTAATTTGAAATCACGTTGCTCCTGATAGGATTTTTTGAAAGCTTCTTCAATGAGTTCAAAAGCCTTGGAACAGCACAATTTAGGGACGTCTAAAAACAATAAATTTTAAAATTAATGGTATTACATATTTATAGTTATTTATATTAACTAAGTCAATTTAACATACATTTTAAATTACCAATTTTAAATATTAGGTGTCTAGATTTAATTGTTACTTTACTGAAACTCCTGTATGTAACTTACAACTATCTTGGAATCCAAAATCCTTAAGAAAACTCAACTAACCACAACTTATTTCTATCCGCATACTTCTTTGGACAGCTCGCTCAGTTATAACTTCTTTAATCAAAGATAATGTACTGACATTATCGCTTTTGAATATTGTAGTACTCTTTCTGCAAAGAAATTAGGCTTGTTATTATATTTTCATTGATTAATTAACTGACTTCCGCAGCAATAATATGTTATTATCGTACTGTAAATTGCTTTTGAATATGGTCTTTAGCAATCCATGAGATCGTGCGAAAGACACTGCAATCTGAGGCCTAGGCAGTTCACCAGGGAATATATTGGAGAGCCATGTCGTCATTTCCGCCACAGAGAAATTTCCGGTTACACGCAATTGGGACCAGCAACTGAAACAATATTTTTATTTACAATTTTAGCATTCAACTTATTTTTTAAGATTAAGTTAATTAATAAACTCTAATATCGATCTCTCTATCTTTACAATGAAGATATACATACATAGACATACATAGATATACATAGATTACGTGTGTTTAAATGTGCCATCGTATCTTCATAAAGGAAAAAAAGAGAACCAAAAGTAGCGTTTGTACTCAAAAGTTTATCGAATTTTTCATAAGAAAACAATAAACTAGCTGTCTTTCTTAAATTTGTGTATTGTAAATGGCACTCACCGTGGTAGCTCATCAACATTTTGCGGGTCTTCACGTACCGAATAATCCGGTAATATGGGCAGTTGCAAAGTTACTAATCTAGCAACGCGAGGTGCCCCGGCAGGCAGGGTATAAATTAGAAGTTTGTTGCTTTTCATTAAATTCTTCGATCCTGATAAGTATTTAAACTGGATCCATAGTTGACGTGTTCCAGCCTGACATCGGACGGTTGCTAATAAATCATCAGAATTACCCTAAAACAGGAAACATATTGTTGATCAATAAGGTGATTGGGACTTGGGAGTTCAATTGAATGTATTGGGTGAGGGACTAGCAACCTGTCACCAATATTTAATGCCATAACGATCCTTATACTGATAGAATCTGTAACAGTGACCTAGACTATTTTATATCTTTAGGGTCCCGTTTACCCCGAAAGGGATTAAATAATGTTGCATATATTTCTATGTATAAAATTATCTACTAAATAAATCTTATTTCTTATGCTCATACCTGTGACGGACAAATACTTAACACTCCGGAAATATCAGTTTGCAGGTCCAGCTTGGTTTTACTGTATAAAAATATTATGTCCAGTGGAACAGCGGAGATTATTTTTACTTCTTGCCATCCATAATTGATAGTTTCGCTCAGCTACAAAATGAAAATATTTATCTATTCATTAAAACTCATTCGTTGATACTAAGGCATCTGCGTACGTAACCTAATATTTAATTTTAGTACTTATTATTAAATGTTATTATATAGTCTTATATAGCAATCAGTCAATAACGTCGTTAAAATCCCCCACCTGATGATAGTCATTGCCTTTCCTTCTACTTGCCGTCATAGAGGCGTGAATATATTTATACATATAATATATGTATAAATATATTCACGCCTCTATGACGGCAAGTAGAAGGAAAGGCAATGACTATACATACATATATGTAGGTATTTATGTGCATAATCAGTAAACAGGTACCCTTAATAATTATATAACTTCAAACTGCAAGTATATAATGCTACACTTACTTCACATTGAACTTCTGAAAGAGGTGGTGCAAAAACACTTCCAGACGTTTTCGCACCTCGTTGATATTTCTCACGCTCATTAGCAGTCTGCTTTTCAAGACGTGCCACATCCGACCTATGGAATTTAATGTTAGTTGGTACAAAGTTAATCGTAAATTGCGTAGTTGCGTGCTTAATAAAAACCTAAACTTATACTAATATCAAATGAACTGATGAATATAATGACTGAAGCCCCATGAATTATTTAATAGTCATAGCTAGGTCAGCATCATTTGCAAAATCCATAAAGCTTGGGATTAGAACAGCTAAGCTTGAGCTTATACAGCAGGTATCAATAAATGATAAATTATATGTTAAAAGTTTTTTTTTTGCAATTTGCATAAAGTTCTTTCACTATCATTTACCAACAAAATAAATAAAGTGATTACTCTAATTTGCTCCTTCTCGTAGCCAGTGCGTCTTGGGGAATATTCATTAAAGATGTAGCTCCCTCAACTAAATGCCTGGGTCTTAAAGCAAAGACTCTACCAGAAAACGTCGCAACTACTAATTCCTCATCTTCTACCCCAATGCATCCGCCTTTTACAGATGTTACTGGTTCACCACAAAACTAGAAAAATATAATTTAATTTAATTCACTAATAATCTCCATTGTCTACATTTAAATAATCATTTTTCATCTAGGGATCTGGCTACCAGGTAAAATGTAAATCATAATGTAATAAAATAAAAATTGAAGTAATTAAAGTTGAAGTAATTTAAGAATTTTAAATAAAAACTCATTTTATAAAAGAATAACAAAATATTCTACAAAAACTTACATAAGTAAATTTCAGCCGTGGTTTCTCCATTAAATTGTCAGGATTAACTTGATAGATTTGTATGGAGCCATCGTGTCTACCCACGGCGAGATGTGGGCTGTCGTACCCAAAGAACCAGCCACAACAAATCACAGATCCTAGGGAACCACCATCCAGTAATCGCTTGTTAGTAATCTCTGACCTAGAAAGATGGATTCATTTAAGTAGTTTAGTTATCTTGATTTTTTTTGGGTTCCTACATTCATATCACGCCAATTACCCTACCGGGTGGCAGAGATCATGTTGGCTTATAGTAAGATGATAAGTTCAAACCTACAGATGATACAGCATTACTGGCACCCTTCAGTGATTAAACCAGAAATAGTAGGTTATCAAGAGAATCTACGCATATTTAACTGGGCGTGTCAACACTGCTTCCGGCGACCGTAGTTGATTCAATTACTAATCTTTAATTTTATCTGTTTTTCGTAAGTTAAAAGTTATTCTATATAGTTACCCATCCTGCGTAATAATGCCAATCGCACCATCGCCAGCACCATAAAACGCGCACAGGTCAGCTGTATGTCTCCAAGGAGGAATGGCTAAGCACGTAGGCCCAGAGGGGATTGAAGAATGCCCTATCACGTTACTATCCTCCAATATTGAAGCTCCCTCGTTAGCTATCAATACCAATAGTCTTAGCTTGGTACTCTAAAACATGAAAATTTTGAGTCAGGAACGTTAAGGAGTCGGTGGTAAGTAATTGAAATATTTTACGCAAGCAGTTATTCAAGTCCTTTTATCACTTTTGGTGTCTAGAGAACGTTGGAGCCATATTATCTCCTCGGCTACGTTAAACATAAGTTTGAGATTATAAAAAATTGTTAACACTAGTTGAAAGGCTGGTTAGGATAATGAATTAGATAAATGTATATATTTTTTGAACATTACGTGAAAATGCATGCATGAAAATGCATGCAAGCATGTGCCTGAGCAGGTTAATAAGTGTGGGTGAAGGAAAATTATTTAAGATGGCGATTGATAGTTTCTACCTATCCCACGAGGGAAGTAAAGGCGTGAAATTATGTTTGTTTTTTTCTGAGTCTATATACGTACGTACATCGGGAGACAGAAATACAGCTATGTCGAGAACTCTATTTTCGTAGGTATACGAGTACATTTCCTTTAGGTCTCTATACTGTGTGACTATTCGGCCACTTCCCAAAATAAGATCGTTGCCATAAACACACCTGTGTGGATAAAGGTAAATTAGAGAATGTGAATATATATACATTATTACTCCTAATCCCTTTCGGGGTAAACAGAGCCCTGGACACTTTCACCTCGATTATACCTATTTACCAAAACTATTGGGAGCGTGATAGCACTGATACAGAATATTGGAGATAAACTGCTAGCCCGTCGCTCACACAATATGGTACCCAAGTCCCTAAGTGACCTTCTACGTCATGCCAGGAGGAAATGACCAGACTTGCAAAGGAAAAAGGCTATGCTTTTAAATTCATTATTATTTAGGTAGTGGATTGAATAGGTATATACTTACATGGTGGTAATGGTCTCCGAAAGAGATGTTTCCACTGTGAAAAACAGTTTCCCTTTTCTCGTATAGCCTTTGACTTCATTTCCAGAAGCTGAAAATATTCTATCGCCTTGTGATCCTAAAATAAACTTGAGGATGAGTGATTCATGATATCAATATTATAATATTATGTATTTACTTAATATACGAGTAAATAGTATAATAATAAAACATTAAACATTGGATGAGGAAAAACATCGTAACAACGCTGGTTATTTTTCGAAATAGGCAATAATTAATGTCTCTACGGTGACACATCTTACCACCACTAGTTGGATATTCATTATCATATAAAACAAGGACGAAAAGTAGGTGATCAAAGACCATCACAAAATTTTGTTGACGATGGACACTCAATTCCTGTCTACCCCAACAGCGTGACAAAAGCGTAACAGAGACTTTCAGAGTAGACAGTACCTTGGACATGTTACAAGTCTTTGGATTATCATGTGGACTGTTGGTAACAGTTGTTAGTCCATTACCCAATGGGTTCCATTGGTGACTACTCCCACACTCGTCTCTTACTACGGTGAAAGAAGAGTAGAGGTAATGCAGAATAGTAGTAGAAAGTACCTGCACTTGATGATAGTTCTACAGACGTTATAGGTTTTCCAGGAAGAGTTTTAAACTGAACAATTGGTTCCTCATCTTTAATGCTCAGGCATTGTAGTACTCCTGTTTTGTCACCAATTACAAACTGAAACATGCGTTGAATAAACTTATAGAATAGAAGTATACCTATGTGTCGCGGAACATAAAACTCTGACTACCCTAAACAGTCAGAATTCATATGTTATATAATGTACATAACAAAAACAAGACATTATAATATTATATAGCAAATAAAAAGGTACGAACTTTTTGTTGCTGCTTAGGATTTGGCGCCGGAAGTAATTTTAATGTATCTGGTACAGTAATACCACAAACAATATAATCTATACGTGTAAGATCGTAGTTCATTTTCGTCGTATAATTCAATGTTCATAATAATACTTGCTCACGAGTACTTAACTTAGTACTTATTGTTTTGTTTTGTTTGTCTCCTTTGCGATCGATTGCACCATAGTTACCTACATGAACCAATGTTACCTAATCGAGCTTATAGGTTCCCTACTAAAGAGATGGAGTGTGGGTAAATGCTGATAGTTGGCTAGTCCATCGCCCAATGGTTCTGTTGGTCATATTATTCACTTTCTACGTTGTACGACGTAGCGATGAGTGGATGCGATACAATAAAATTACTGCAACAAGTATTAATTTCAATTGATTTATTGAATTGAAATCCATTTTTACGTTCTAGTGTCGTGTTGCATAAAAGTATTGTTGATTATATTATAATAATGCAATAAGAAAGCAGCAGTGTTTCATATTTATTTTTATATTGCTGTTATTACTCTACTTCAGTGCCATTAAGAAAATTGGGTCTTCATCATGGATATTGATAAGGAAAATATTTTACAAGCTGTAGTGGTTATGGACACATTCAACAGCAATTTTAATCCCTATTCTGAGCCAATGGTATGTGTTTCTCAATAAATATTACACACAGACGAGTCCACCCTCACATGCATGTAATACCTCTGCATCCATGACCACTAAGTTATAAGAATTTTAGAAACATTAATGTTAGTTATATTGTACCTAAAAATACTTGGAATCCATAAGTTGCTTCTTACTGACCTTATACGAATATCATATTTAGTCCTAAACAGCTCAGCAGACCAGCCTGTTATAAAAAAATTATACAATTGGTTTGACTTATTAAGTTGAAACTAATTATAGCTTAATAATAGAAATGTATTTTTCAGGGATTGTTGCCTGTAGCTGGTGTACCATTAATAGACTATGTGCTGGAGTCTCTAGCATCTGGTGGGATTGGTGAAACCATATTGTTTTGTTGTTATGATGGCATCAAAATTAAGGAATATATAAAGTAAGTTAGAGTCTTCTATACTTTATTTACTTTTAATTGAAATACATTTTATCTAAACAATTAGCATCAAACATGACAGATGTTAGGCCAGATAATATTGCTTCATGTAAACTATTATTTGTTCTGACTAGACAGTTTACCAAATGATCTCTCAGCATAGAACTCACATATTTCTTAGTTATTAATTTTGTGTAATACTAAATTCCCAAAACTTTCCCTGATTACTACTGTAAATATTAAAATAATGTTGTTTCAGAACCTGCCAGAAAAATAAAGCAGTTTGGTCAATGGTTATGGACGTACAAGTTGTACTGTCAGACTCTTGTCAAACTATGGGAGATGTGATGAGGGAAATAGATGCAGCAGCCTTGATCAAGGGTCACTTTGTCTTGATGGGGGTGAACTCAATTGTGAATGCGCCCTTCAACACATTGATTGAACAACACAAGTAAGTTTAAAATTGTTTTGTGATAAAGGTTTTTCAAAAATATTCATGTTGAAACATTTGTAACTAAGTATAATAAAATAACAAAGTAACACAGAAAGAGATTTTATAATAAATTAAAGGCATTTATGTTTATTCATTTATGTTTTCTGAAAGACTAATTTTAGTTAAAACATTCCAGGCAGCTATGCAAGAAAGATAAAGGTGCAGCAATGACATTATTATATAAGAAAGTTGCATGGGGCCATCCACTCATCAATTCAGATAAGCCTGTCTTCTTAGCGGCTGACGGAGTGACTAGGAAAGTTCTGGTTCATGAAAAGTATAAGACCAAGTCACAAGAGAAGAAAATCACTCTTCCATTGGTATGTATAGTTTTATGTTACTTGTACACTAGCTGAAATAGTTACAGAATATCTAATATTTTATATTCTATCATATCATATACCATCATTTTTTTTACTTTACCAACTTTAATACTATCATTCCTTGTAGAGTTGTCAGAGGTACCCATGTTCATTTCTGTAGTTTAAAAGTAGTCATTATTTATGGCAATATAGAACCCAATATTCACCCATGTTGCTGTTGCCAAATTAATAATATCCCAAAATTTTTATTAATATCACAGAACAAAAGTCTGATTTGTGAAGGTTTCAGTACAGTACAGTTTTTTTATTTACAGGAAACAGTCCTTAATCATTCAGAAGTAAAGTTGCACCACAACCTAATTGATCCCAATGTTGCCTTGTGTTCGCCTGCAGTACCTCCTTTATTTTCTGACAACTTTGACTTTCAAACAAGAGACGATTTTGTGCATGGCATCTTGATCAATGAGGAGATATTGAATAGCTCCTTGTATTACACACTGCTGAAAGACAAACAATATGCAGCTGCTGTTACCAATTGGAAAACGTACCAAGTTATTAGGTAAGAGTGTGTTACAGAATATAACAAACATTTAAAATTGTTTCAATTTAACATATAGCCTCCTATAACATTTTGAAATAGCTATTAACTGATTTTTGTTTCATTATATATAATTTTATATTTTCAGTCAAGATATTCTGCATCAATGGACACTACCATTGTCTATAGAAAGTGGAAAACTTCTTCAGGACAACTATCTTTATATGGGAAATAACAACTATCGGCATAAGACTTCTATTCTTAGCAGGTAACACTTATTTCTAGTTTTTTTATAATTTTGCATAATCTAAGAAACTATGTCTTTAAATGAAACTATAGCCTAGAATTTGATCATACTAATTAATAATTGAAAAATGATAAAATTTGATCTTCAATGTTGCACATAGGTCCATAATTATTTATATGGTAAATTATTTCAGATCTTGTATTCTTCAAGAAGACACATTAATAGCAAGCGACTGTCACTTGAATGACCACACCACAGTGACTAAATCATTAATTGGCTCCAATTGTAAAATAGGCAAAAATGTGACAATAGCCAATAGTCAATTACTAGGAAATGTGGTAGTGAAGGATAACTGTAAAATATCAAATAGTTTCATTGGGAAAGGCTGTGTGCTCGAAGAAGGTTGCGTTTTGCAGCAAGGAGCTCTGGTGCCTTGTGATTCAGTGTTGAAAGCTGGATCGCAGTTCAATGTTGGCATTGTAGAAGATATGAATGAAGGTGAGACTCCTATGCTGTTTGAAATATTAATTTTAAGCATATATTTCATGACAGAGGGCTTCGTCTATGCCTTTATAAATTGATAATTACACATCACACCTATTTCTCTATGGAGGGCTAAGATGAGATTATGGATGTTTCATTAATTTTTCTGCCATTTCTGTCAATCCTGACAAACCACCATTTTTCATTATAATGCTTCATGCACCAGAAGAGACTATAGACACGCCGAATGCCAACCTTTTTATGAATCTAAATACTAGAATGGTAAAATTCATATACATACACATCATGCCTGTTTCCCTATAGAGATGTAGGCACAGATCACAAATCCCCATCTGTCACCACTTTCCCTTCATTGACACTCATGCACACTCAGCGTTTGCTATTTTTAAAATTTCATTCCTAACACGCTTGTCAGTGACCGCGTTATATAATATTATTACTTTTATATTTTCAGATAAGAAGACTAAAAAGTCAACTTCGGAAAGTGGTGAATGGGAAAATGAGTCCTCGGATGATGGTGAAGATGAATTTGTTGGTTTCGACAAGAAGTGGAGTGATAGTGAATCTTGCTACTCCTCTGACAGCAGTGAGCAGTCGTCCTTGGCAGAATCTCCCGTGCCTGAAGATACAAATAGTAAGTTGTTCTAAAATACCATCACATTTTAGTATCAGAGTTAAGAAAGAATGCTAACTAGCGACTAAAGGCGACGGGGGCGATTGGGCAATAGGCTAGAAACCTGTCATCCAAGTTTCACATGACATCACAACCCAATATTCATCTCAAAAACTGACAATAATGATATTGTAGAGGACTGTTCCGGGTTTTGTCCGCACTGAATGGGATTAAAGCATGTGAATGTATATGTATCTATTCATCGTTTTAATTGATAAATAAATTTTATTTCAGTTTTCCTACAAGAAGTTATAGACAGTTTAGCAAGAGGGTTCGAAGACAAGCTGAAATGCGATTATTTGATATTAGAAATCAATTCGTCGCGGTACGCATATAATATACAACTTCACGAAGTGAATTTCTATGTTGTAAGAGCAATACTAAGTATACCAGCTCTGAGTAACAAAGAAAATATTCTCACTGGTTTGAAAGAAGTAGTGAAGTTCTTCAGACCAATCTTGTCAAATTATATCAAAACAAAATCTTCAATAATGGATTGCCTGAAGGCTGTTGAGGTAATATTCATTTTCATAAACAAGTAAATGTTCTTTTCGCCCTTTGTCTTTGTGTGTCCTCAATGAAGTTGTGATTTGCTTTAGTTTATTTCAATTGTCTCAAGTCTTAACATGTTCTGTACGAGTATCTGCAATTAATAAGTAAAAAGCTTTTACGATTAACAGTTGAATTCGTTTTCGGTCATTAGTTTCTCTTGCTTTGTAATACTTGTCTAATGTTATATAAATCTCCCCTTGCTCTTGTAATTTATTTTTATTAATGTATTTTTTACATCTGCGTTGGTTTTTAATAATTAGTAACTAAACCTTGTATTACAGGAGAGTTGCATCAAAAACGAGCATTTGCAAGGGCAAGCTGGGCACATAATTCATTTGTTGTACAGCACAGACGTGGTTGATGAAGATTCCTTAACGGAATGGTACCAAGACTTGCAAGACGATGAGAGTCCAATAGCCAAACAGCCATCCCTTGTTAAGTTCTTTGAATGGCTACAAGAAGCCAGTGAAGAAAGCGAGTCGGACTAATAGTGTTTTGTTGGATGATAATATAAATATATTTTTAATAATACTTGTTTTTAATTACTTCCTTGTGAGAATTTGTTTATCATTACTTTAATCCAATAATAAATTAAAGTTTGTGGTTTATCTTTTTTATAAATACAGTAGTCTGATTGGTAGTACGATTTTGCATTTGTGTATGCTTAGAATAATAAAACATTTAAGTTATAAATTTAATTTATTCAAAAGTTTACAAATTAAATGAATCTCTATTTACACACAAGCTTAAATTAGGTATATGTTGAGTTGGATCAGTGCATTATTTCAGAACTATTTAAATCTTTTAATCATTCGTACGTATCCAAACATATTAAACTCTCCAACTCAAGTCACAATTGATTATGCCAGCATAGTTATTTCAAATTATTCAGCGTATAGTTGCATATTGTTGAAACTGGACTGTTGAAAAGTTCCTGAACTTGTTGATGTCTATGGAAGGTGGTTCACAAGGAGAATGCACTTTTATTTGCCTTATATGGGTATCCCTGCCATTTTGGTGATTACTCAATACTGCTATTTGTATCATGTATGTCCTAATTGGCCTATCTTGAATGTCCTTTATAGGTATCATTTCCCAACCTGAAAAATATAATACATTATAGAAAATTTAAATATTTAATGTCATATTCTTCAAAATCTTTTGAAGTAAACAGTCCACTGTTACATTTAGCTAAACCTTATGCATTTCTGATTGCTTCAGTATAACGTTCATATAGTTATGGTGCTACTCTGTTAAATATTGACCTCCTCTACAACTTTATGACACTTTGGACTTCACATATTACAAGTAATACATATGTGCCTGCAGTGATTCAATTCTTTTGTAACTTAATTTTGGTAAGTTCAGCAAGGAAAGCCATTTAGTTTTGAATGGAAATAAAAGATTATATGACTCATATTTACCACTTGGTTCAATCAATTCAATAACTTCTATTTCCTGCAGATCATTAAAGTGAGTGCCTGCTCTTATTGATATTCTGCTAGGAGTGTAACTTTCATCCATTTTGTAATCTGTGTAGATATAAATGTGAGAGACCATTGTTTTTCTTTGAAATTGTATGTTGACCAAGTGTGGTAGTTGTCCATCAGACTGCCAGTACGTTTCCATGCAGTCATCTCTTAATTGATCTATTCCAAAACCTGAGGAATAAGCAAAAAAGATAAAATGTGTGTATTTCTTGTTATCACTATTAATATATAATAACCAATTTATTTTCCAAGAGATGGCAGATAAAGATATATTGTAGTACTCACTCAGCCAAGCCGAAAAAGCCTTGGGTAGTTACTAATATCTCATTGGACTCTTTTAACATTTGTAGTAAGGTTGTGTTGGCATTGATAACCACGTTGATTAATTCTCTGAGCCTTAATGTATTTGTTGCTTCTAACAATTTAACGGCAAGGAGGTCTGCTAGTTAGCATTCTATTTATGTCCAAACTACGGTCATGCAGAATAAAATATTGTCATATTACTCCCTTACCAGGTTTACAAGATGAAAGACTCCATATAGCATGGTTGCCGACCTCTCTAACAGTGCCAGATCTTTCGCTTACAAGAGGATCTTTGTCAGAAGACATGACTGAAGATGTATCACGACTGTTGAACATAAAAACAGTTGTATTTAATTCTAGGTTGGAATTATTATAACTTTAAATGATAGTGTCGAGGATAAAATGAAATTAGTCAGATTATTTGCCTACTAATTATTAAACTTTTAATGAGAGATTGTATGTAAGCGTTAGAAAACAAAGTTTAACATTTTATTTATCACTTCAACATCTTCAATATATTGATAGTACAAAACATTGATGGAATTGTTATGCTAAATACACATACTACGATACTTTAAACACGTTCATGTTATTATTAATACTAAACAATAATTTATTAAATTTAATGTAAAAGCACCTATGAGAATAGAAACATGATTTGACCAATATAATCATGAGTAGTACAGATATACGTATAAGTCTGAAGAGTGTTCTTTATAAGTCATGAATCCAAGCGCGATCTGCTTTTATTCCGATAGAACCACGAACCAAATACAAAGTAATTGTTCCATAGAACAGTAAATTATATGATAGAGATCCCGCCACATAAGGTGGCAGTTGGAGGCGTCGCCACAGTCGCGTAATTCAGTGTTACCAGTAAACACGCCAAAACTAGCACTCACTGTGCCATACGGCTCGATACATTATAGGTTTCATTTGTAACGGTCTTTGGTTGCAGAGCTATAAACTCAAATAAAACAAATTAATATATCAAAGTCAAAATATGTTTATTAAACTATTTCAAACATGATTAATAATTAACGGGACTTATCCTTCTTATTATATATTACATATATTATGTGTTCCTTCACTCTGTCCGCAATAGACCGTTTAGTGTGTTCGACGTAGGATTTCCCACAGCTGCAATCAATCTTATACACACCCTTATATCTTATATCATGAGTATAAATCGCGAATCTCTTAAAACTATTATTTCAAACATGGCACTGAGCATTGTCTTTACATATTTTTTACCGAGTTTAGATCAGCGGAGACCCTAGCTTGGAGAAGAACTAACAAGAAACTCCGGAAATCAATTTATTATAATCACCCTTAACAAACATAAAAATTACAAAGAGTGGGCAAAAAACACAACGCTGGTAATACTAAATTTACCTTTCATACAAAATAACACGCAATTGCGGAAACGTCAAATTTAGTTCCAAGTTTGGCTACTGCCAGCTTATGTGGCGGGATCTCTAAACAATATGCGACGTATATATTCAAAGAAAAAGCCCAAATACATATTTAATCTAAGTTTAATCTTTTTGTGACTTCTTTGGGAATACATCGTAATGGCTGTGTTAAAAGATATACTAAAAACTCACATGTCCAATAACATGTTTAAATAAACCTAAAATAATATTGATGAAGATATCACTCACAAGCAATAATATATTATTTGTATAATAATAATTTTTATTACAATAATTTACACTTTATCAATAAATAGTCGTTTTGAACCCTCCTTTTAAGCAGTTTGCCTGTGTTAAGGTAGCATTCGGTTCTTGGCGACGGCGACGCGCGACCGCGACCCGCGACCGAGACCGGGTCGCGCGACCCACTGCTTTGTATGAATTTGTATGGAGCACTAAACAACGCGTGCGACCGCTACGCGCGATTAGGGGGCGGGGCCAGGGAGCGGCGTGGCGACCGCGACTCGGTCGCGTCGGAGGCAGTGCCGCCGCGAGACCGACTAGATTGCACGTCAAAATTATTATTGAACCTACAATATTTTTGGAACTTTTCTTCTTTATAATTTAAATGTCGTTTTATGAGTATTTGAAAACAACTCTCTTCGTGTCGCGATGTGGAGGCATAGATAATAACATAATAAGATTATCATCATCTTGCTCTTCCTCCAAAAGCAGGTGAATAACTCTTTTCCTAGCTGCGGATAAATTGTCCGACATATCGTACTGCAATAGAACACAACCATCACACATAAAAACTGCGGGAAGATTGGCATGTCGCCGGTCGTAGTCGCTGACATCGGAAAGCTAGGGGTCGCCCCGCGACAGGCGACCATGGTCGCGTAGTCAAACAGTCGCGGTCGCGCGTCGCCGTCTCCAAGAACCGAATGCTACCTGGTGGGTGCGTTTGCTCGTCGTATAAAATTAATTACGTGCGTGTATTTGTTTGTGTGCATCTGTTTATGTGCAAAACCTATCTAATGTATTTAAGTTATTCTAATTATCAATTTTTCGGTCTCTTCTTAATTTGAAAGTTTTCACCATTCTAACTTTCTTCTTACATTCAATTAGGTTTTGAGAATAAATATTTAGATTCCTTTTGATTTCGTTGTAAAGATCAATCGATTGTGATGCATATTGTCTCTCAGCGAAATGGGTTTTTAACTGTCTTTGCTCTTAAAACATTATGTGGTTTTCTTTTTTGTATCATGCGAGTATCGATTGGACTGGTCTGTACAATAAAGTTTAGGATATAAATCTTTTTTACACTTAGAACATCCCTTTTTTGTATACGTCTTGTGTGCTAAGACTCGTGGTTTGGAAAAACCTAATATTTAGTAGAGCCGAGCGTGTTCGTTAAAGACTATTCTAGTATTTTTGTTGGAATAAAAACAATCTTTCCGTTGTTATTATTTCCCACAAACTAATTCCTGTTTTGTGAAGTTGATATCCAGTAATAATATTATGTGGTCTTTCTTAGATTGAATACCTAAACAATGTTCAATACTCAGTTACTGCAATAGGAATTATTCACAGATGGCGTGACTTTATATTTTTGTAATATACCTATAATACCTACACTTATTACAGTAATTGTTCTTGATTAGATTTTTCTTCGCTAGTCTGACACGTAAAAAAACAACTAGCTGCCGTACTTCCCAGCATATCGTAAAATGTACTTTCATATACTAGGAGTAGTTAGAGACTGGACTATCGTCGTATTGCAAAGGTCTTTAGCCATTTAAAGCACGTGTTTAATTAAATAGTCAGTACGTATCGAGGCAGGTGGTTAGCCTATTGACTGCTATGCAAGTCGAAGCCTAGTTATTACTATGCACATATCCATAAGTCTTTAGTCACATTTGGTTAGTTACTGGGCCCATATTAATTTAACATTAACGACCATAAAACCCTTTCATGGTACGCAGAGACTGAGTGTCCACTATCAACTGCGCATTGTAAATAAACATGAAGTACCATTCCCATTTGCAATACACAATTTTTTTAAATATTAGATATATGTTCCCGATCACCTTACTGGCCTTACTTTATTGATATAATAATAGTATTAGTGGTTGTCACAATAATATTAAGGAGTACTAGTGACTAATTGTTCTTATTCGCTTCTACAACATACCGGAAACAAAAGCAGTTAGTATTCTATTTTAGTATTTAAGCCCGAGGCGCTAGCGTATCATTATTTTTTGTCGTCCTTTTTACATAGACAACCGGACATGTTATCAATTTGTTAAAATAGTAGCTTTGAGTGGAAATAGCGAGGCAGCTGCCCGTAATAAGCAACTGCTAGGGGTTGTTGTACTTGGTCGAAACTCCTCAAGACATAAAAGGTGCAGCGTATGTCCCGAGTTAAACTTGTATTGCATGACTACACTGCGAGCGAGGGTTATCAATAACAAGCGCACTTACTTAGTTGTATTAAGGATTAATAATGTAAAGTGTGGGGCCTGGTTATTGCGATTTAAAGTAAGTTAACTTATAAAATGGGTAGCAGGCGTGAAAAATGTATTTTAAAGATAGTAGTTTATAGGGTGTGAAGACATAAAATATTTAAATAACATTAAGATTTAAAGCACAAGCCCGTTAATACATTTATACTGTATTGTTTAAAATTGCGAAAGAAATGTGTAAATCATATAAATAGTTTTGATATCTAGTAGTAGTTGTTATGCAATTAATTATCTATGCCTTCAGGCTATTAATATATGTATGTTAGCAGTAAGTTTTTAGTACGCAATTTGTTCGGAATAAAATAAAATTTCATATTGCAGCTAACGTATTAAATTTTTATTCAATGTTTACAAAATAAAACATCTAAACAAACAACAATATCCTTAATTCCGACTGGTTAAACTCAGCTCATGAGTGTCGACAAAGTATAAGTGATTACATGTAACTAAACTGAGTACTAATTTGCATAAAATTCTTTGAAACTTTAATATTATTGGCACTATGGTCGCGGCACCCTATCGCGTCACTCCATTCTAAAACAGGGTGCAAGAGAGGGGATAATGGCTCGTACTACGCTCGACGCAACAAAAAAACTTGGGACCACGTTGTTGTTGTGCTTCGGCTCCACAAAAGCTCTGTAAACATTTACTTGCCTCTCGGCCGCACTCCGGAGCGGCTGTGCGGTGCTTGCGATCAGCTGACGAGCGCTTACGGTGCATTCACGCGTACATTCGATACATATTACTACAGTAACTACGTAAGGACGTTTCTTGTGACAATAAATAGTGTTTTTCGAAGTGAAAAATGGACTTGTCCTGTGGAGAAAACTTGGAAAATTCAGGGAGTCAGACGAGAGTGGGAAGACCGTCGGACATGTGTGTGGCTGGACCAGACCGCGCCTTGGATCGGGACCCTCGGCTGCTCCTGAATCTGCTGGACCTGGAAAGACTCCATGCGCTGCATGTTGACTATTTCCAGCATGTGCAGGTGGATATACAGCCCTTCATGAGGAAAGTCGTCACCACTTGGATGCTGGAAGTGAGTATTTTATTTTTAGTTTTTAATAAACTTGGAGGATTAATTTACATACATATTTATATGTGAAATATAGTTCTATTTTCAATTGCTATATTTAAAATTTATAGTAAAATATTTTAATGTTACGTAGTTTTAGGTAATACTCAATAGTAAAATATTTTAATGATTTCTGGCACCTTGATTACTACAATTTGTAGCTACCTTCAATTATTATTATTTTATACTTTCAATTGTTTGATATTTCGCAATGATTTTATTACGTCATCCGTGCACTTATTCCTGTTATAAAGCACTAATGGAAATTATTTTTTGCATTTTTGCAGTAAACAATAAGTTTGTCGTAAATAAAAAAATATCACTTTATAGTTGTATGCTTACAGTAGGTATATTGTTTCATTGTAACGTAAGACTATAAAAAGTCTATAATAGAAATAGGTGAAACATAAATGTTGAAACAATGAAAAAACTAGAATGCTTCTGCAGCTGCCTTAGCCTCAGCATGTCGCGTAAAGATGTAAGATTGAATTTTAGTTAAAATTGGACGATGAGCTGACAACCCTATTATTATGCCAAGAAACAATTACTGTATCCTAGGTACTTGTCGAGTATCCAATAACTTAGCAAGCAATTCCGTATTATAATAAATTTTCTAATTTATTTTTAATATTTATTTATTTATTTATTTTCTCATGTTATCGTCTAGTAAAAAACGAATACCCTTCCTTCCTTTGATACTATTAATACCCCTTAAAAACCTTGTATTAATCAATCTGTATAATTTACATTAAACAATCTGTATACGTCAATATTTGTAGATTTGTTAAACCTGGTTTATGTGAAACCATTGAGAAAATGTTTGGCAAATCAAAGCTCATAACCACCACTCTCGGTACCTATCTTGCGGGTCAGGTAGCAAGCCTATTGTTATATTTATAGCTTTTTATAGACGGTATCCAAACAGAGGCATAAACAGAAGCTACAACTACTACAACAATGTAAAAAAACTTCATAACAATAAGGGCTTTCAAATGAAAAGTATTTTCAGAAATAAAGTCAATGCTTATACTTCTGATTAACATTTTAGTAGCCATTTAAGTGTCTCGCATTCTTCATACGCCATGGTTTTGTAATCATAAGCCATCACGGGAAAAGGGAGGTCGTAAATATGAACTAAGTTTAGTTCTTGAATCTCACTTTGCATTCCTAATCAGATGTGTTCGTTGGACCATGAAAGGCAATGCACGTGAGAGGGCCTGTGCTCACATAACACCGTTTTTTCGCTATTTTTTATCATCCTCATAAAGCACTTTTTTTGTGTCTACACAAAGCTTTAGATAGTGAATTAATCGGAAGTTGAGAGATCAATGTGAACTTCTTATTGCACAGGATAGGAAACGGGATGTAGGTGTTTACCAACGGATTGGCATCATATTTTTTGTATTTGAACAAAAAAAGGTTCACGTGTTTGTGATCGGTACAAACTATGCATGATTTAGATTTGTTATATTGCAGCGTATAATAAATACTAACCAAATTTTTTCATTCTAATTCAATTTATAATATTGAGTAGGTATATGGTGCTCAACAAAAATAAGTTGCAATTTAAATAATCCTTACTCATTGGGTATAAAATAAAACAAATAATAAAATAAAGAGTACACATCGACAGATGTCCAGATCAGAAACACTAAAACAGACACTTTTATTGTTTTTATTTTCTTTTAAATGTCAAAAGAGGTCTCATACCTACATATATTGTATTTTAATCACCAAAGAGGTCTGACTATGTTAAACTCCACAGGTGTGCGAGGAGCAACAATGTGAGGAGCAGGTGTTTCCTCTGGCCGTCAGCTACATGGACCGGTTTCTCTCGGAGCGCGCCATCTCGCGACAGCAACTGCAGTTGTTGGCCGTCACTGCGATGCTGGTGGCGTCTAAGTTCCGCCAATGCCACCCTCTGTCGGTGGACCTGCTCTGTGCCTACACGGACAACTCTGTCTACCCTCATGAAGTCAGAGTGAGTAAAGGTTTCGTTCATTGTATAATGGGTCAATGGTTAACAGTATATATCTAGGTAAACATGTACGTAAGGAGGATATAAAGTCTAAATGCATAAAAAATGTTCGTTAAATATCTGGTAATACCACTAGACTGCTCTCATCCCATCTTCATAACTTTTCGCTTCAGTAGTCCAAGATCAGTATGATATCAACGATTATTAATATTTAATGCATATTTCATGTATACTCTATGTATTATTTATATTTTCATCTGTTTACTTCACCCATAAAGGCAAACCTTTCGGTGTTACAAAAAATATATACAATACATATTCGTCTAATTGATATCCCAATAATTTCCAAAATCACCACAGCATGACCTCTCACATCAAAGGTCAAGTGTTTCCGACGACATGCATCCTTCCGGAAGGCGTTCGGGCTGACCACAAGTCGTCGTGGCCAATTGCTTTGATTCCTTTGTGGAGGCCCTCGATTAGCCGAGTCAAATGTCACTTACCCCATACGCCTTTGCTTGCTCGTGCCTCTAAGGTCTGCTGGAGGCTTCCGGTGATTACACCTTCCGTGGTAAGGGCTTATTTGTCACCCTTCTTTGAGTAAGTCACGACCTGTGACGAACTTTCTAAGAAATACGACTATGGTAGCCGGAAATGTGGGCAAGACTTCTAGTGGATCAAGATAACGAGTAATGTGACCAATTTCCTGCCAAAATATCAAGGAATATTTGTCTCTTGCCTCAATTGCCTAATTGAGGAACATTTCCAACTCTCCTATTTCTATATTACATCATAAAATATTGTGTCGTGCAAAACACAAAATATGTCATTAAAAAAAGATAAAATCAATTTAGTGAGCACAATTATGACACCCTAGACAGGTGTGATAACACATTAGGAGCATTGTGCGAGCGAACATGCATTTTGGTTGACTTTTGTCGCCTGCACGGATATTCTCACGGTTGCATCGATGCTTTTATAATAATCCTAACAGGTGACAATGTATGATCGAATTTGGTTCAAGGGCCGCTCTGAAATTCCCACAGAAAGTACACCCTTAAATTCAAACGCGAGGAATGTCATGAGAAACTATTTAGAGCTCATAACTATCGTCTCATCAGAGCACCTTATGGTGTCGTGTAAGGCATATTTCCTCGCAATTAATTCGAGTGATGCCACGATAAGGTTACTTTGTGACGCATACGCAATGAGTTCATATGGCGCGGGGTTGGACTTTCTCATGCTCTGTCTCGCCTTATGGCGTACGACATGGATCAAATTATACGATTATTTATTTGGCCATTCTCATTCCGATGGTAGACCGGATACCAAACTTATGCAGTCACAATTCAAGAAACGGTTTTAAGTTTATAGTTACATCAAGTATAAACTTTTCATCTATCCAACTGTTCTCAATACACGTTATTGTTTATTTTCGTTAAATATGACATTCTTATAGTAGGTAGTTGAACTTGAGTCAAAATATAAGGAAGTTCAGTGAACTTTATTTCGATAGTAGCCGAGGTTCAATGTTGTTAAAGATAAAGTATTCAATGATGTTTTTATTTTTGTGATATAGAAACGTAATACTTAACAGGAAGGGGCTTCCCTTAGTTTATTTTGTGTCCCCTGCAAAGTTATGTTTGTGCGCATATCATGGGTGACCTTTTGCCTCCTTGTGCTTCGTTGTTTCTTTTGTAACGTGATTCGCTGCATTTTGCGGTTTCCGTCTAACCCATTCGGTGTGACGGTTAGGAATCGACACAAATAGGCCCTTCAATATTTCTTATGATGAAAAATAGTCTCGAGATATATTAAGACTCAAGGACAGAACTCAAATGATACAACATTTGTCATGCATACCGCTTGTTTGTGATGCAGGAATAAAGTTGACATATACAAAGTTAGCCTAGGCTGTAATTAACTACATTAAGCCTATATTATTGAATCACACTTATCCCTAATTTTACTTTAATCACCACATTTTCTCGACCTAGGATTTTCACAGTTCTCTTCTCCACAGCAATGGGAGGTGATGCTGCTGCAGCGGCTGAACTGGCAAATGTCAATAGCGACGGCGTTCGACTTCGTGGAGCCTCTCCTGGCAAGAGTGCCCTGGGGCCGAAGCAACCCGCTCGTCAGGGCTCATGCACTCACTCTGACCTCCGTTTGTTATACTGGTAAGTCCCACGTCAAGTCTGTTTGTTTCTGTTTCATACTTTATTAACATACATCTTCTCTCTCTTTACAAACATACTTCTTTATGTTCATCAGTGATTGGTGTCCCGGTATATAAACAAGAGTTTTACTTGTATTTTAATATTAAGTATTGTTTTGGTATGCTTGTGACCCCTGGTAAGTCTCACGTCAAGTCTGTTTGCTTCTCTTTCATACTGTTTTCTTTATGTTCTTCAGTGTTTGGTGTCCTAGGTATATAAAAAGAGTTTTACTTGTATTTTAATATTTAGTATTGTTTTGGTATGGTTGTGACCCTGGTTTTTAGGTGTTCTATCTATGCAATTTGCCTGTAACTGTACTTAACAAAGCTGAGGGAGCACTTATTACAATTGAACACGCCAACCTTCAAGTACTTCGTAAGGTATATGTAATGTGTATGGAGATAATTGTAGAGTCGTATAGTCAATTTGGCTGAGTGACAGAGGGGTTTGTTTAGGATTTGTTTACCATTTTGAAGATTAATGAGGTTAGGTCATTTTATAATTATTGTAATCAAATTGAAGCTTTATTATTTCAATATATATGATAATGTATGGCATGCAAAGGTAATCATGAAAAAAGGGATTCATAATGATGCTACGTAAAGGTGCTTAAATAAAATGCAAAAACTGTTTCCCATGGTATAGTCCTAACTGATATAATTTGGCGCGCAATTATTTATTTGCGGTGACATTACCAGGCCACTTTAGGAGTATTCCTAATTATGACAAATTGCCTATACCCATGACCTAGCTATATTTAATGTTATTCTACAGTAAACTGCAAATATTATTACGAAAAATATTCGTAGGGCCTACATATTGAACAAACAAATCGTTATTGAGACGCAATGCGGGTCTCACTTCCTCTTGGGTTTCGCGACTATAATTAACATTAATCGATTGCGCCTGCGTCGAAATGCGAGTTTTAAATGCTAGCCTTCTGGTGTGCTAGGCCTCTCGCAGTGGCGGAATGTCGGAGGGCGAGGGCCGCGTGCACATGGGCAGCCGTGATACGAGCACACCTTGCGTCCGCGCACCCCTGTCGTTCACCCTCCTATTGTACTCACACACACTGTTTTATGCCTCAAAAAGCGAGCTCCTTTCTTCTGCGTCGCATGTACTAACGAGCCCTCCCGCAGGTGAAACTTCCACTTGAATAACAATTATACATTTGAATAAAGACCAGTCAGATTTAGTGACGCAGATGTAGTTAAACTGTACCTCCGATTATGACAATAGGCTTAAACAAAGGGCACGCGCCTTGTTGCCGGACTGGTTATTACAATTTTTATTGCGTCTCGTAAAACTGACACCTATACAAATTTGTGAATTTGAATAACTAGTTAATTTCTTGCAAACATAATTTAGACTTTATATTTTTGTCAATCCAACGTAGCATAAATTGAGTGCAACTGTTTACGTTGATTTAGATTATATCTCTGATATGAAACTGTTTGAGCCCAGTCAGCATGGCAGGACAGCATGTGTTCGGAAATGCTTTGGACATAAACATGGCGCTTACGCCGGATATAGCACTTAACTTGGTCAAATGTGCAAAATGTATAAGTAGTACTTTTTTAAATCCTTGCTATATAAATAAATAACTTCAATTCACAGGCTTCTCTCTCCAACTTCGAATATTATTCTGCCTAGATACCTACTCCTGATTCTAAAATTCTAACATTATATTAATGTGGTAATTATTATATAGTATGTCAATAATTGTGTTGCTATTTAAACGAAGTGAAGGCATGATAGACACCTATGAGCGGATGTATCGTAATTATAAATGACCCTTTCTATATAATAGTTGTTCCTAACAAAATTTCATTTGATATCATGAATAGGATACTTGATATTTAATGACCGTACAATTTACTCACCGTTTGAACATTGACCTAAGCTGGTCGAAGTTTTAAATAATAGACACGTAGAAAATTAAAGATAATTAAATAGTTTTATTTAATTAGTTTTAAAAAAAACAAAAAAAAACAAACGCATTCACGACCATTAACCCTTGCGGGGTAGTCAGAGGTTCAGGTGACCATCTCCGCAATTGCAAAGGTAGTCATTCTATGGACACCTTGAACCCACGTGTTAACCAGATAGTCAGTACTCAATGTGACAGGTGGTCAGCCATGTCGCCATTTACAAGCACTAACTATTACCTGTTCGACGAACAGGTAGGTTTCCTCACGATGTTTTCCCTCACCGTATAATTCGATGCATTTCGTAAATGTGTTTTTATTACGAAAATGTACATAGAAATTCTTTAAAATTCATTTCCATTGGTACATGCTCAAGCGGGATTTGAACCCTGTACCCACTGATACAGAGCCAAGCCCCAAACAACTGAGCTACGTCGAATTAATTAATTAGTTTTAAGTTTGTAAATATTTTGTTAATTTATTATAAAGATTTCATTGATAAATAAAAAATCTTTATATAAAGTAATAAAAAAATAAATAAATAGTAAATAATAAAAAATATTTATATGTGCATATGTATCACAATACGGTATATTAAAAAAAAGCATAGACTTTTGTAGCTGTCATTTAATTAAGCAGTCAATAACAAAGATTTCGTAAATTGATTGGCCATCGGGTGTATCGTTATTTAGTTATCTGTATTCGCCCCCATACTGCATTGGGTTGTAAACGATAAGAGGATTTATGGGTGTCATATGTTTAGTCTTCCTTTATAGTACTGGTTGACATATTATGTTCACGATATTTACTTGTTATTTATTCTGTATTCACTGTACACTCTTACTATTGTAATTAATTAATTGATTAGTATTTTTATAACTGATACGGTCGCGTCAGTTAACACATTATTCGAATGCCAAATCAAAGGGATCAATTTCCGCTTTTGCATCAAAGAAACCTTTTATTCTATTCGTAATTAACAGTATGCTTACATTTATCTCGATTACTATAATACGGTCCGTTTGGCTTTACTGTTGTTTTTCTAAATGGGGTGTTTTGTGGTTCTATTTTACTGACTCTGTACCGGAAGAAGTATAATTAGCTGTCACTGATCGCGTGCTATAAGGGGCGTGATTGCCTTAATAACACGACTTGACCCTTTATTCTCTATATCTTAAGAAATATACCTATTGTTCTCAAAGAACGGCTAAGTTGATTAAGGGTATTATATTCGGAACCGTACAAAACTTTATTGAAAGCTGTTAATTTAAACTAAGCTTCAGTTAGTTACAAAAGTAAATTCAAAACATTATCATTCTATTTACAAAGCTTTCAAACGTGTTCTGACTCCACGCGGTAAAAAGCAACTTGCATCTTGTTATATATTATTATTAATAGTTTGCGTCGGCGTGTACGAGTAATCTTATGTAAAGCGGTAAAAATTGGGGTACGTAATGAATCATTGGGATCCCCAAAATTATGAACCGAGGATAGACGACTTTAGCTTCGAGCGGGCCAAAGGGGAGATCGCGACAGCTGAGTCTTGACAATACGCGAAGACGTCCCGCGGCCATTGTGCTGCTCCCGTTCAAAGGCCGCCAAGCAAAAAACTGTGTCTAGGGACGCACCTGGCGCCGCGCTTGTCTCCTGCCTTTGGTGCCGAGAACTCGCTCACTTATTGACATTTAGAAGCCGCCTCAAAGCTAAGAAGCAACGACCTCGTATCCGTTTGCAATGACCTAACGATAATCGTCATATTTGTACATATGTAATCAAAATTGTGTCGTATTGTGAACTTCCTTCATAATGTGACTGAGATGTCGTGATCGTTGCATGTATATTTTATATAGTGCAAGGAAATGCAAATAAAAGATTCTGATTTAATGACATTGTTGCTTAGTTGTTGAAGTGTTTTTCAATTATAATTCAAAGCAACCCCTTGTTCGGTAACCTTTACCCTTTGCCCAAATAAGACAAAACGCAATATGCATTTCTATCGTGAGACACAATGTTGGCGGATTCGGACCGGTTTTCGCACAATTGGAGACAACGATTTGCAACCCTTGGCATCCAGACATCTTCCTTTGCCGATAATAGCTGCATTTCAATAGGAAGGGGCAGGTTTAGAAAACGGAACTTAACGGTTCTCGATGCCAGTTGAGGGGTTCGTCGTAAGACTACGCGTAATGGGCAATTAGATGGGTACGTGGGGGTGGCGGTTATCAAGCCCTCGCCTTTGAATGGCAGATGCCAAGAGGCTCCGAGGTGCCTTCGGTGGCTCCTAACTGAAAGACAACCTGTCGCCCAACGGCGTGCCGCGCTCTGCTGCCCAAGATCCCGCTGCCCGATAGTGGACACATGCTACGTGCGATCTGATTTACATGGACATGCTATGACCCTTTCATAACTTTAGGTCCTTTACTGTTTGTCAAATTATATTTGGTACGACTCGTATCTACGTATGATCAGTATATTTAAAACAAATAGCACATGGTTCGTCAATGTACAAGTGCTCAGTTTAAACAGTATAAAATGAAGAATTCAGAATCTCCCAAGGGCTACTTGCTCATATCAACGTTTTCTAAATGCTTAGTACATCGTTACATGCGCATTGAAATGATAATATCCTAACGTATAGCGCGCCATACTATGTTGAATTCATTGCCCTTTAGCTTTTAATAAGCTCCGTGATACGTTGCAACGTTTTGCAGTTTTTCTGATTGGCCTATCGTCGCGTGTTGCTCGCCTTTTTGCCTGGTCTAGATAGATTATTGAATGCCGTGGGCAACGGTTTGTGACTAAAGGATGGCCGTCGCGTAATGAGCGCAGGAAGGTGCTCGGCGCGGCGTGGCACTGACCCTGCGGCGGAGGGCAGCGCCAGGTGCGGCCCCATCTGCCGCGACCTCCGCCCACCGAGCGTCTTGCGCCCTCTCGGCCACGTGCCTCACGACGCAGTGCGGCAATGCCTCGCCACCTAAATTATGCCCGCGACTCGCTTCAATGCAACCACCGTTAGTGTACTAGACCATGTGTTGTTTTTCTTCATGTCATTTCACATTTCAAATGCCCGTTCCCAATAAACGATCATACATTGTGCTCGCCCTTATATTTAGAATGATATAAACGCTCCAATTATTATTGAATGATTGGAAATGGCAAGTCAGCCCCTTCTCAGTAATGAATTGACTTATCGAAGCCCTTGAAATAAATCGTGGCAAACAGTTACTCGCTCCTTGCAAGTGGCGAAATTCGCAGCTGTGCGCCCCAGACGACTCAAGATCCCAATGTCATTATGCGCGCCTTTGTGTCGGAGGCAGCCGCGGAGATGCAGACGGGCCTCGTTGCACAAAAATCGCAGCTGCTCACCGTGGTTTCCTTGTCCTTGGCACAACAATAGCGTCTCGCTCATTGTGCAAAATGTTACTCACAATTTTTTGCGTGCCCTTAGATTCGGTCCAACGTAATCTTTACAATAAACGTTTGCCTTCGACCCCTAAATTCATTGCCATTTTATTTAGTGTGACTTGGTGATATGCATACCATGAGAGAGCAACAGAAACAAAAGAATGTAAAACTATATTGACTTTATATTAAAAGAGTGTTGCTTAAGTTGAGAGGAGGTAGAGATCCGGGGCGCAAGGTGCGTGCCGCACCTGTCCGTCGCAATTATCTCGCAACAGATGCGCCTACCTGCGCTCGCCTTGGATGCGCTGCGTCTTGGCTCAATGTTGTTTTGCGTATCACAAATAAGGGACATATAAACCCTTCATTTAACTGATATCGATATTTAATAGGAACTGTATAGCATAATTTATTTATATTTGGGATAGTCTGATGCTTGTGAGATTACTGTTTGTTGAGATATGAATAGTTAACACATAAATAATATATTAATATTTTTATGTTTGTAAGGCATATCCGATTCATTACTATATGAACCTAATACCAGATTTTTTAGAATCATAATACATTATTATTAAAGGTCTTTCTCTTTGCCAACAGAAACGGAATTCCTTCTGGTGCCTCCATCGCTGATCGCGCTCTCCTGCATCACGGCAGCGGCTCGCGGTCTTCGCGTGAAGATGTCCATTAACGAGCTCTGCACTCTCACCAGAACACAAGCAGCCGCCGCAGAGTTAGTGGCCAGACACGTGGAGAGAGTCCTGGCTAGGGAGACTCAACCGCAAGAACCCAGAGCAAGACACACTCCGCCTCCCAAACACACAACAACTGATCAAACCACACTGCCTAACACGCCCACAGATGTACAAGATGTTCATTTCTAATAAGAAGGCGTCTGTAACGTAAAGAAGATCTCCAGAAATTATAAATAGGTATCAAAATAAGTAAGCTACGTTGAGATTAGTTCTAGTTTTACGAGTATAAATAAGAACGGTTGGCTATTTTTGTGGCCTATGGTGAGTTTGTAATAGTTTGTTTCTTATAACAGCGTTGTAAAATGAAGGGACAAGAAAGTAAGTAAAAAGTTTGATTAAGCCGCCTTTTTAAGATCTATGTTTAGCCTTATAATTATTATGTTTCGTCTTAGCGGAATATTTTGTATCCTATCTTCATGTTTGCTTAACACTTTTAAATATATTTTGAGAGTAATTTATTAAAATAAATCGAAGAGTTACTACGATTGCAAAATAGCTACTTATAGTACCTACAGAATGGAAAATTTTGTGTGTTTTTTTTACATATTATTGGAATTAAAATAACAACAATCTCGTCAACGTTCAAAGTGTATGATCTCAGATTTATAAGGGCTTTATACGTTACATTAAAGTTATTTATTAGATTAAAATTGTTAAATTCTGGACTAAATTAAAGTAAGGTTTATCCGGTTTTAAGCACATTGCATGATCTCTATCATATCCAAAAAATATAGTTATAAGACTGAATTTTCGTAAAGATTTGGTTATACTTGTATGAATTAACTATAATCATAAAATTGTTTTAATATAGTCTAAACGAACGATATAGTTTCCTGTCTATATTGCCCATAAGATCTCTTAAAGCATCATCATAGATACAAGTAGATCAATTATTACAACAAAATGAACGTCATGTGTATTGTAATTTTTATCTTTAATTATTATTATGAGTGAATGTTTGATGTTAAAATTAATGTATTTAGATTTTTAAGTCGTGTTAAGTTTTCTCAAATTCTAGTCACATGTTTTGTACATTCCTGTTTCAGCCAAAAGTTTGAATGTAAATTATTTGAAATAAGAATAGCTAAGTTTAAGTATTTAAGGTTTCATGCAAAGTTAAAATGGATAAGGATTTCTTAATAAAACGACTTTTAACTTGGTGCTCTCGGATAAAAAACAATTGTGTTTTTTGGTATTACTGTAGTTAAAATTCATTGCCTATTTACTAGAACTTTCTGTTACACATTTCTGTGAATAAATAACAATCATTTTAGTCAATGAGAGCCAGAATAAATACAAAAAGACCATATTAACCTTGCAAAGCCTTTTAGTTAATTTATAAATATTATCGTACGAAAGTATATTTGATAAAAATTAATATAAAGAATGTAAATGGTTCCACGATGTGTATTGTTGAATAAATGAATAGCCTTCTTAAGGGATGCTTGACGTACAAAGGATTTGTTTGTAAGTTGTGTTGTTTACATTTACTATATATCTATGTATAAGTAGTAGTATGTTCCGGATGGCGTGTCCCTTTCTCTGTTAAACGTTCGAGTACCTTTGCATTTAGATTAAGAGGTTTTGCCGAGCTCTGAGTTTTGTATGTTTTACCTAGAAGCTTGTGTTTGGCGTAATCACTTTTTGATTTGCCTATTATCTGTAATTGTATCGTGTACAGTTAAAGTAAATTATTTTATTTTTTTGTAAATTAAATAAAATCTTAATATTTTGTCTTTTACTTAATACTCCCATTTCCAAGTATTTAAATCCTTTGCGTATAAAACACGGAAACATAACGCCAAACCTTTGGGTGCTGAGCTAGCTGGGAGTTGTTTCTCTATAGAGGATAAACCATATTTTGATCCAGGTACAAGTTTTTCACATCGTTTCTGCCTTAGGCAACAACAGACACTGCTACATAAACTCGGTGACATACACAACAAAAAGTGTTTTTGTTTTACTTTGTTGCTCAAATTAAATGCCACGCAGGTGATCTACGCTAACGGAAAAAAAAATCTATAGAACAAAACTTATGCTTCTGTCAGAAATCGAACTTGGGTCTAGCTGGCCTGTAACCTTGCTTGCGTTAGAAAAATTAAAAGTTTATTTTAAGAAAACAATTTTTTGCGTAAGAAACTGGTCTGACTATTTGAAACTGATTCAACATGCAATTTAATATCAATCATTACTTTTTAAATTTTTTTCGCGAAGAAATTGATTATATTCGAAAAAAATTAATGAGTTTTGAAATGAGTATGCAATTAATATGTAGATACAATAAAACAAGGAATTATAAATATGTAGATTCATTTTTATACGACAAATTTTTTACAGAATTAATCTTGGAGACATATCATGTCCAGACAGATAATACCAACTGTAACTAATAGATACCTTTATTTGCCATAACCATCATATGGCATATTACTAACAGTTTGGATTGATATCGTCAGTTTTAAGGGTTAAAACACGCCTGACACTAATTTATTAAGATATATCATATAATAGACATAAATAACCAATAAATAAAAAACAATAACAGTGCATCAACAATAATTAAATAAATTTTATATATTAAATTTATTGTAAGCGACATCTATGAGCAAAGCTACACATTAAAACACGAAGCTCTTGTAGAATAACGTAAAAGCTCAACAGTATTGCTATTGGGGCACGGGAAGTTTAGTTTTATATTAGGTTACTATTACTACACTGCGATGGCGCTAATAGTCTTGCGAGCAGCAAGGTTTCAAATTTCATCTCCGCCGGTTATTTTTGGTCTTCCACAAATCTCATTTGAGGCGAAGAAGCGAATGCGTAGTGTATTTTTGTATGTTATTTATGGGACTATAAATAACTCAGCATCAGTATGATTTGAAACAGTGTTGTAAGTGCTGATATTATTATGATTAGCTCACTTTCCGTACGCTTATTCAATAGGCTTTTAATTAATTTAAAAGCGATAAAATTGTTGTTGAAATTATATACTTAGATTAAATGTTACGCGGTAGACATCTTCTCATGAGTTGCAAGTTGTAATTATTCGACTAAAAACAATATTGATATTTATTATACTGGATTCAATTTGGCCTAAGAATTTGACGCTAAAATTGAAAAACAATACCGCACACTTAAATAAGTTTGTATGTAATTAGTTTATATAATAAAATATGTGTAATTAGTTTATATTGTAAATACTTTTTTAATTTCTTGTAAATATTATTTTGCTAAAATGTTAAATAAAGAGATTATAAAATTCTCATTACAAAAACAAATGTTACTATTAGACACATAAATATGTATCATATACACACATTGACCTAATATTGATCATCAAACAATCTCTTCATCCATTTGCAAACAAACAAATACAAAACAAGTTTCCTTATCACAAGTATCAAAAAGGCCGGAGAAATTCAAAGGCAAGGAGGGGTTGGGGAGGCACTCATTACTTGTTCAAACAGTAGCCACTTTGAACCTTTGGGTGCTGGGCTAGCTGGGGGTTGTTCGGTCGACTTCCTCAGCTCTGAGCAAACAGCTGTGGTCTCCTCCCGAAGCTGCCTGTTTGTGCTCCTAAGCAAACAGCGTGAACCTTCAACCAGATCTTGGCGTGTTTGACTTAACTTGCTGCGAGGGATGTTCTAGGTTGAGGCTTGGTGTTTTGCAAATGGTGTAGGGTTTAAGAATGTTGTTGGAAATGAGAAATAAAAGGGATATATTATGTGTGTAAGTTTTCTTATATTTTATTCAATAAATATATTATTCACTTTCACATGTATAAAATGTGATAAGAATGAAATGCAATATGTTACGATAACAAATACATATGTACGTATTTAACAGTCATTGCTACATTCATAAAACGGTATGTATCTCAAATTTTAGGTAATTCCATTCGTAATGAGTATCTTGATAGATATCTAACGGGATATCTACGAGTTGTTAATGAAGAAGAACATTTTGAATAAACCTACAAACCCATATGGAAAGGAAGTATAGTCACTATCTGCAAACATTGGCTCATATTTGTTGTATTACCTCCACCTTTTGTAGGTTCATGTATAAAGGGCATTTCTTTATTCTTACCTAAATTCCTTAGCGGCATAAATTTACTTTTTTGTAACTTTACATAAATTAAACTTAACTGTTTTAAATTTCTATCATGTTTTAAAGGCAAGATATTTTATAATAAATAAAAATAGCACAATAAATTAAACACATCATAAACTGAAAGACTTCAATATATTAATTAATGAAACTAAGTAATATCCATTGCAACTCCGAGTTATTAATCACAACGATGGAGGTTTCGTCTCCGCATCATCAATCATGAGATCAGGTGCAATGAGGATCCGGCAATACGTCAGTTGAGGCAGGCAAATAGACCCTTTAAATTTATTGCAATAGAGTATTATACGATAGTAATTTTCAAATACATAATAATATTATCTAGGAGCTAGGAGTATAAGTATTTTTAAGAGATTCGCATTCCTTATTTATTTTAAAAGAAAGCGGGAAACAAAGTCTAGCTAAGTAAGGAAAACAATCGCTTTGTTAGAAGATGTTTCGGTCATGTTGCAATAGTCTTGGTCACGGGTTAACCATACTATATTACATATTTACGTACCGAATAATTAAAGACAAATATACAATTATACCGTTCTGAGAGGGAGGGCGTTTTTATAATAACTGTAAGTACTTATGTGGTAGGTACTTATATATAACTACAGGACGAAAATAGCTGCTAACTAACCGCCTTTTCTCCTTCATGTTGTACATATCTTTAGGGGTAGGTAGGCATAATAATTTAAGGACACACAAAATTTCGCTCCATACTGTTTCTGATGAATTCGAGCGCTTAAATGAAAAGGTACAACTCAGTGATAATTAAAATGGAGGCCGGCCGGGGCTGCAGCAGGCATGTGCTGTCTCCGAACCCTCGGAGGCCGCAAATCGAATTAGCGAGACGCACACGCCGCTGGGCCCATAACACTGACATTATCAGATTAGGTGACTCTATGTTGTGCTCCACGCTACGGCAGGTACAGTACAACGCTACTGTATTTTACCCTTTTATTTTATGAGGGTAAATGTAGGCGATTTTGTAGTGTTTTTTATGAGTATAGAAGTTGATTTTGTAGTGTTGTTTTGTTAGTTTTCAAAGCCGTGAATGGTATACATTGTATTATATAATAATGTGATCTATTTTAATTAAGTTACTCTAAAGAATTTGTTTGGGTGTTTCTATTAAGAATAATTTTTAAATATAATATTTCAAATGATTACAAAACTTCTTAGATCTAGCCAACGATAAGGTAAGTGACAAAAGGTTCCACGAAACTTATTAAAATGTAGAGTCTTTCACTGAATAGAATAGAAGAAATCTCTAATCACAATAGATGTCCAAGAGGTCACTTATCAATAGTTCGGCCTTACAAAATAGTAGGTAACACAGTTACTGTACTTTCGCACTGCCATAAATAAATGTAAGCGTTAGGATCTCGACTCTTAGATACGTGTTTTAGAAAGTTATGTAAAGAGTCACATTGTATGAAGTAATTTCTTTTATTTGAACATTCCGTAGACACTCTCATTTCATGAACAAAATATGAATAACTACCTATTGAATTACATTTCTTTTTAAACGTATTGATGGATTAACTTAGTTTGATTTGGTGTATGACTAATAAATAATTATAACCGAAAAAATTATAACATTCAGTTTATAATTGACATAAAGTAATGTTTTCATATTACTCATATATTATATAACCAAAAATCTGACAGATACATAAACTACTATAAGGCGCAATCAAAATTCCTTGATTAATTTAATACGTATCACACAAGACATAGGAAAAGATTAAGTGAAAGTCAGCGCCCTCTAGGTTTAATCTCATAATGCGAGCAGCACTTATTTGTCAGGGAAGCCGGGACAGTGTAAAAACAAAAGCGGTGCCTGTAAAATATGTGATCACTTAGTGCGATGCAATCAAATACGGAGAACTTTCTCACTTTTTCTTCTCGCTTCGCTTCAGGATGTTCTTGTGTATGTGGATGCATAGAAACATGTATGTATATACTATGGTATGGTATAGTATTCTATGGTATGGTATGGTATGGTGTTTAAGTAAATAAATATTATGCTTAATTTTTGAGCATTTACTAAATATAATTTATTTCCTTTATTGAGCCACAAACGTTTATATACAAATTAATTATAACAAAATATAAGCCTTAATATACATATATAAGCCTTAATATAAGCGGAAAATTATAAATGTAGTTCTTAAATCAACTCACACGTTCCTTTGATTATTATAGAACTTGTAACGTTAAAAAAAAACAAAACAAGACTACTATCCTGGATACGTTCATAAAATATTTCTTCAAACATTGTTGCTAGAACACAACTTTTTATTTAGCAATAAAACTTCAAGTACCATACTTTAATTGCTATTGAGATTACATATTTATATGGTAGGTACAGACAGTCAAGTGGGGTGCACGTGTTAGTCTCAAGGGATGCATTGCGACCGAGTAATTTCAATATTGGGCCGGGTTCTCACGCGCGAAAATGACATCGCTGCCTGTCACCCGCTGAGAACCCGTGGCTCACGATTTATTACTTTGGGAATGTTTTGGGCTTAGCAAGTGTTTCCGAGGTTCAAATGGCGCAAGTGAAATTAAATAAAAAATCTATTTTGAAGTTTAATATCATATCATTATATAATTTTATTTTTGCTCAACTAACGTATTACAAAGTTAAAGGAAAATATCTTATGCATAAAAAATTATAATTATAACTATATAAGAGAGACCAATATTAATAGCAAAACCATTAATTTATTTTTTATAAAATCTTAAATGTTGTCACTTTTAAGCATTTAAGTAAGTCAAGTAAGTCATAAAATTTCAAGTCCATTAGATAAGTTTAGTTTTAAGAGATTCGCGACTTATACTCATTATTAACCCGTAAATAAAGTAATTTTATTATATAAAAACTTACGCGATAAGTCCCGTTAATTATTAATCATTAGATAAGTTTGTAACACAGTTCTTAAATACATACTTATAAGTCACGTTTAGAGTACCCGTAGAGTGATTTGGAAAATAAATTCCTTGGCAATAATTGGCTTACGAATTTACGGTAAGGTGCATTTCATCAATTGATGCGTAGATGCCAACCTTTGCCAAGATTATTCACAATGAGTCGCATTTCACACATGTTACTAAATAGCTACTTATGATTTATTTATGTTTTAGTTAAGAATGGGATTATGGATTCAAATGTTATATGTTTCATTAATTGTCACTAGTAGTACTGTAGTAAAAAAAATGTACAATCTTACTGTCAAGTATATTTCGAATACAATACTATTTTTATCGATTTAATACCAAATTAGACGCAAATTTTAAATCATTACAATATTTCATTTCATCAATAAACTTACTGTTAATTAATTATATTAATATAAGTTATTAAAGGTAATTTCTTATATTAATTATATAAGTTTAAAGTCGATAGTTTTAAAGTAGCAAAAAAATTATAATACAAACAACTAGTTCAAACAGTGTTACTGTTTCTAGTTAACCAGTTTTCATCATTTTCCAGTTCTTTTTCGCCACCTAGAGGCATTGAACTAAGCGAAGCAGTCGACACGCTGTGCAAAGGAAAGGCGGCGAACAAAGACAAATAAAAGGGTGAGACTGCAGCCGCTTTTCTTAACACCGCCAACAAGGGCCGCGTTTCTCGCGACTCTATATATGTATTGCAACTATAGATGTGATCGTTAATGAGCAACAGTTTGAGGATTGTTATTAATGATAAAGACGGTTGGGTGGAAATTTTTATTTAGGTACATTGATAAAATTATTTTGAATTATTTTATAGATTATCTATGGTTGCTGAAATGATTAACAATTCTTTTAAGCACCTGTTATTTATTCAAATAAACTTATATTTTACTTAATTAGTAGATATAAATATATCAAATGAGATTCCGCTATAAATAAATTGGGAGAATCTTTGAGCAAGCAGACGGCTGAGACATTTAAAGCATGATGCTTAGCTGTTCATTAAGCACCTGGATCGTTAATTACAACTTTTTTTATTTCTTTCAGTGACAAAGGAAAAGTCATCGCAAGTAAGAAGCGTGGAGGGGAGGGGGTCTGGCGGGGGAGGGGGCGGCCGGCCAATGGGGCGCCTCGGCCGAGGGATGGGGTGGCTCGCATTGGCCCCGCGAAGGGTGCGCCCCGCCCACCGCTCGGGGCTCGGCCTTATTCAATTAGGCTTATCATTCGATTTCAAGTAGAGCGAGCGCGTAGACCTCCGAACCCGCGGACACTTCCACGATCGCGATAATTCGATAGAGTAAACCAATTATGCGCAAGTGATCGGGGCTGTGTGACTGCATCATGGAGTACGGGTATCTGAACGGAGGCTTCGAGGGCAGCTGCCTGGCGGGCGGAGGCGGCGAGCTGCCTTGGGGCGAGCTGGCGTCGTGCGGGCAGATGTCGCAGGCCGCCTACCGCTACCAGGGCATGCGCTACCAGCCGCCGCCGCCGCAGTGCTCGCGCCCCAACGACGCCGCCATCAGGAACCACCACATCTTCACCCCCACCATGAACCTGCAGCGTGAGTCCTCATACTTTTATACTTTGAGAAACCACAACATGCACTGAATAATCACTTTCAGCAGATTGTTTACGTGTACCTTGGGTAACTTAAAATAATAAACTAAAACACTTATGATACAGATTTTATAAACGCACTCGCCCCGGAGAGAAAATATATTTGCCGATTCAATAGTATCTACCCGCGTTTCAGCAAGGGAATTGACGCAGCAACGTGGCTTTTGGTCAAACGACCGTCCTACGCAAATAACGTACTATGGCTTTGGTTACGTCAAGTTGATTTTCCTTAAAGTCCTTTGTAAATTTATATAAAATATTAACTTTTTGCAAATTGAAATGAAATGTACGTAATGATAAAAAAACAATCATAGCTTATCGAATATTTGATCGGAACCGCAACATTATAGCTACACACTTTACAGAGAATAAAACAACTTTATACAATATATTTTTGGCTTTGCACTGAAAGCTTATAAAAACATAATTTTTACTATTTTTTACTCTTTCTTAAAAAAATAAACAGTTAACCGTCTAAGAGTCATTTTTGCGTTAACTAATAACCAGTCTTAAAATATAAAGATGTGTTTAAACTAGTTTTAACTCTGATTTATTAATATAAACGGATACCTACGTAGGTTACTGAAATATCTGACTGAAATAAGAGAGGCTTGAAATACGGTGTGTAAAAAGGTACTTAAATTTAAGAATGCGGAGTTAAATGCTGTATCCGACATCATGACAGGTGCTGAAATGTAACGTCAATCCGGCCAATTATGTTATCTTTTGAGGATTTGCCAACAAAACAAGTTGGAAACTTGATCTTCATAGGTAGAGAAAAATCGTTTCTAATGGGAAGATTTCAGAGAAGAAAAAAATAAAATAATATTCATCATGAGAGGTTAAACAAAAGAAGCCAAATGACATTCATATTGTAGCCGTAATAATTTGTGTGTCGATAAGTCGAATGGAGAGTTCATTCATTGCAAATACAAACATATATCTGTAAGGTAGAGAAATGTTCACAGATTAGATAAAAAAATCTATAGCACCGATTTGATACTAACGATTTGTTAAACGTATAAAAACATATCAAAGACAAAACGTACCTACTAATTTTTTGTCTCATGTCTGTATGCAATCTGCATAAAAATATAGAGTTAAGTTTTAGTTCTTAGCCTAATCATTTAAAAAATTGTCGCAATATTAAAATTATTTATTACCCATTTTATATGTTTATTAGAAGTGAGGTATCTATAGTTAATTAACTCCCTCTGAAATTAAAGGCGGATTAACTTCAGGCATTGAAATAACAGTATTTTAATATTAAATAAGATTTTGCTCCTTTAATTCACAATAAATATTTATAGAGTATATAGAGACATATTATGTATTTATACTTTAAACTAAAAATAACTAATTCTGCACTTATTTATATAAGGCGTAAAACTAAATGTGCGTAATATTTATGTACCGTGAAGTTTATTAAACAATTTCATATGCAAGGAAATTGCGTGCATTGAGTTTACTTCTTAGGCAACTTAGAAAGAAATGAATTTTATTTAAAAAGAAAGACAAT
The DNA here is from genome assembly GCA_030578115.1 of Leucoptera coffeella. NCBI lineage: Eukaryota > Metazoa > Arthropoda > Insecta > Lepidoptera > Lyonetiidae > Leucoptera > Leucoptera coffeella. Next base: position 89,873 of record JAMBLF010001034.1, read on the forward strand.
TAGGTTGAAAGAAATTTATTTAAATCTGGAACTGTAAACTTTTACTGAAATAATGGCTACAGCTAAGTACCGAGATAAATAAATACTACTTTCATAAGATCCTGAAAAGTTTATCTAATGATATATTTTGGTTACAAAATTAGCTAATTTAAGGTTATTACTCTATGACATATAAACAAAAGCTTAAATTGATAATAATAATATCTTTAGTGAGATCCACATCAAATCACATACGATATTGAACATACAATAGAATTCATAAACAATAATTGGATTACATAACACATAAAAATAACATTTCATTCAATTAAACTACATTTCAAATAATTTTAAATACGAGTATGATATCACACAGCTAGAAAAAAAAAGTAATTAGCAATAGCCATTATATCTGTTTGGTATTTATATATGTACATTAATATTTCTTGTGGTACAAACTATTCATTTTTTCAAAATTATAATCAATAAAAATCCATAAACAATAACATAAATATAACAAATGGGGATCATAATACCAATTAAGGTCGATTTTAGATTTGTTTTATTATTAATAAATAGCATACACAATTTATTATTAAAAAATAGTCTAATTTGACTACTCAATATTGAATATATTTTATCATTTGTCATCAATATCATTATTTATTTTATTATTGGTATCAGAGAAATTTAGTTACATACAATTTATTGAGCCAAAAACAACAAATCTAGAATATATTTTTATTTACTTCAAGACCTGGAAAGAGACTAATTTTCTCTCTATTTATTCAAAACCAACACCTACCTTAAGCAAATGCACATCTTCCCGTCTAAATAAACTTGTGAATAAGCTACTGCTTTTTGCATCGCTTTATGTTCTCTCTCAAGTTGTTAATATTTAGAAACTACACGATCATTTACTTATATAAAAATAAATTCAAGACCTACCTTTAGCTTGTTTCGGGGAGCCTATTTAAAACTAGGTTTAAGTACGCGGCAGCTTTTTTTAAAGCTTTATGTCTCTAGTATTGTAAACAAATTCCGCTGTATTTTTTGTACGTTACGTATTCTAATTAAATAATCCATCATAATAATCTCAGACCTACCGTAAGATTCCACCCTGCTTATATGAAATTTGTGTGTAGTACATGATTATAGGTAACCATATCCCCTGTCCCTTTATATCCTCCTTTCAGAATAAGTAAATAAACAACAATAAAATCAACATTTTCTAAAGACGTACTTCAAGATACAGCCTACCTATATAAAGCTTTATAAATAGCAGCACGCAGTAGGCAGCTACTCCTTGCATTCTGTTCCCTCTGTCCCCTCCAAGACTCGCGAGTGTCGCCGCCAATTAGGGTCGCAATAGCTCAGGCGACGGGACGGCTCTCCGCCCGCGGCCCTACCCTTCCCTCCCGACATTTTGTTTCTTCACGCACACTCTTATCTCTCTTTGAGGTTGCGGTTTCGGTATAGAAAGGTTTTAGTATTGATGTTCGTTGTAGGGAGATAATATATTTAATTATACATTGTAAAACTGGAGCTTATAAACTTAATGTACGAGTATAATAAGTTAATTGTAGAAACATGAAAAATATCGAAGGTATTAGAATACGTTCTATCATTTTGAAATAAGTGCGTAGTAAATTAGCGTAGGCTTTATTAGAGTATGCTTATTCGTAGCATAAAAAATAGTAATGAAAACAAAAACGGTCTGTTAGTACGTTAACTTAGGTGTTAAACTTCGCATAATTGTCTTTTATAAAAAGGAATACGAGCTTCGTAATGGTGCTGTTAATATTTTTATTTAGATGTTTGGCGTGGCACAGTTGAGACGGGTTAACTCGATTTGTCGTGTGTCGTAGCAATATATTACATCTTTTTTGGGGCGGCTCTCAGTAGGAATAGCTACGGTATGAGAGCAGTATAGGGTAAGCCATAAAAAAGTAATATCTCACGGTTGAGTTGTCTTGCTCGTAACTCAAACAATGTAACATGAAAACGTTACTTTAGAAAGTTCTCTTGTCTTAGTTTTTCTCAGGAAACTTGTAAAAAATACGACTTGGTCAGTTCTTTGAATGATGAAACTTTGACGTGTCGGGTGAGCTCGATCGACTAGGTATAATATTTTTATGCTATTACCTAGAACTCATTTGCGTGGTTGTAAGTGTGTACCTTTCTTATATTTTATACTATCATTTGTATGGAGGTCGTTTTGTTACAATTTACCAATTTCAAGGATTCTATGATAATATGTATGTTGTGAACATGTAGATTCTCTAATTACTTTATTAGTAGCATAATATTTGAATGTTGCCATAAGTTTCCTTTACAGATATTTATAAAGCCAAATTATATAACAGGAATACAACTGTATATTTTGCACCCACTTCTATATTTTTATAGCAAAACCTTTATTTTATGAGCAACATTAAGATAATCGATGAAGATATAAAAAGTGAAAAATGTGCTAAGGTGTGCCATAAACATGTATTAGCCCTTCACTTACGGGTATTAGTCTTTTTTAATGTTTATATTTACAAAAGTGCATATAAAATTATTACAAGAGAATGAAAATTAAAAGTGTAGTTATATGTTATAAATACTTAAAAAGTCAAGATACATTTTGTTAATAGTAAAAAATCTGTGAATGTGTATAACATTGAAGTTATTTACAATTCATTTTCATTCAAGTACGTTTGGTATCAGTATTCAGGTAGTTTTTTGTCGTGGATAAAATGAATGAATGGTTTATAAAATGAAGCGTGCCATCCGTAATGTAAAACTGTTTATTTCATGCTTCTAATGGACTATTATAGTATTATTATATTTATCATTGTTATCGAGAAAAAAAGGGGTTGGATGTATCGGTGAAATGACTACAACTCAAATGAGGAGATGGACACGCAAAACTCTTCTCATCTTAAAGATAATGAACCTGAAACGTAGAACTCTACGTATCGTTTAAGATTACAACGGAAAACTTCAATTAATACGCTGAAATAGCTTCTACAAGACAATCCCTGTAGGTTCCAGCGAAATATTCTCGCGAACTGGCATGATAAACGATCACGGAAGGCGTGTTGTGAAGAGCAATCTCATTAATCTAGGTGGGGTGCAGAATAACCCTTCAGTCGGCGGGCATATGCTACGATGACGTGCCGACGTCGCTTACATTATAGATGTTCGCGAAGTTGCCGCGTGACGTTGGAAAAATGAACGGCGGACTCCGGTGATGGATGGCTTGCGGGCCAACTCACGAGGTGCTGTAGGACCCATGGAGAGATAGAAGCGGGGAACAGGCTGCTTTTTCTGTTGGCATAAATAAGCCTTTAGATAGAGCCTCTTACATTCATATCTTGGTAGTAAGTTGTGTAACTAGAATACATTTTGGTTGATATGGGAAGGAAAGTGCTGAGAAAATCCGTTTATAGATAAGTGTATAATAAATGCAATCTACCAAGATTTTATTTACATACATTCTCACTTGATACACTGATATATGGTTGAGACATATTAAAGATATACATACGTACTTATACCCATAGTATTTCTAGAGATGGACGGAACAGAGGTTAGAAAGAAATAACATTACAGCACATACGTTATAGTAGCTAACCTACAACTAAGTTATGGTACAAAATTAATCCCAAAAGAACAACTTATTCTAACTCCGTAATCTCCATATTGTTTATCTGTCTCAGTTCGTTCAACTCAACGCAACGGTGCTAGCTTTTCTTAATTAAGCCTTCCTCACAGCTTAGATTGCAAAGGAGGGGTGAACGGGGTAAGACGCTTCTGTCAACAAGCGTTACGTCACGTGTGAATTAATCGACCTCCGACGATTAATTAGGATCACGTGTGTGAAATGTTACATCTCTATGCATGTACGAGTATGTGAAACAATATTTCAGTGTCGGTTTTGTATCGAAAGCTTCTACTTGGTGGGTGGTGACAGCATTGAAGTGAGGAAATAATTAAATACGTATCTAAAATACTGAAATGAACTCTATAAAATCTATGAACGAATAGCAGTTTTGGTTTGGGAATTCAAAAGATCAATATTTTTTATGTTCGTTTAAAAAGTGACCTTCAATTATTTTTAGTATCTTATCTAGATAATGACGACTAACGTTGACGCATCATATTTCGTTTTATAATATTTTAAGACCAATCGTGAAAATCATTGGCACACGTAAATTATATTTTTATTACGTTTTCAGATAAGATTTAAGGAACTTATAAAACTGAAAGATGTAATGTGTTTATTAAAAACCATTGTAAGTTAGGTAGTGAATAAAAGTGAGGAGAAATGATATTATAAGACAGAACTATATTGAAGATTTTAGGGTATTTTCTATTTTTTAGTGTGAATTTTATATATTATTATTATCATTTATTCAAGACATGACAGAATCTGCGTACTTAATACAAGATGGTGATCAGAATATGCCTATTAATTAAAAGGTATCTTTCACAACTTAGGAGCAAAACAGTAACAATGAAAAGGGGTGGAGCTTAAGTCTCTGGCTAGCTTAGAATTAAACATTAAATTCTTGTGACGTTCCTATTAGTATTATTCTGCGTTCATCAAATTACAATTCTTTTGTAATCGTTTATTAACTAACTTGATAGAAAGGTTGACTTCGTAGTCAAGAACATACCCAATTTTATGTTACGATAAATAAAATGCGCTTAGCTACGAACTTCGTACAAAGTCTCGTACCTTCTGCACCTTCATAAGAGAAAGAAAGAAATAATATTTGTTTTAGTCACCCTTGTTTGATATAAGTACATATAAATTGTATAATGTTTTCTTACCGTGTAGATGTAGACATAGACAAATGCCTCATAACTGTAATATTTTTCCGGTAAGTAAGCGGCTAATTCTCTTTAATAAACTGAGCATTGAGATGGTCTTTGACTCGTAAAATTCATCTTTAACTCGACCGTCAGTTTCCTATGTGACTCGTAGTAAATCATGGCACCATATAAAGATAGGACGATTTCTGAATGAAATATATTTCACTGATATGAAATATAACGGATTACATTGTTAATAAAAGTTATTATTATAAAACGATAGGCAGATTCCCACTCGATGTTTTCCGTCACCGAAATTAACTAAAACATAAATATATTGTGAAATAAAAGTTCTTATTACCATCGTGGCGAAGACAGAAAGCCACGACATTCTTGCAAATGCTCTTCATTAAGGCTGGTCGGCGAGGGTGAGCCTCCCCCGCCGCTTCTATTAATAATGCAAATGAGACCGCCGCGGCCAAGGAGGCTCTATATTAATTCTGGTTCATTTGAGATAATTGTCGCCGGTTTGCGGTCTGTGGTCGCCCATGTGCCATAGACTTAATGGCCGGGATTATGGGTATGGTTGGATATGACCGTTTAAATGTATCTACGAGTACCTACGTTAAATATTGTCCTTACCGCTTTAATCACAAATATCTTCGAAATTTTTGTGTAATGTTATTCCAACAGAAATATTTTATAGCTTAAATAAAGGATGGGTTTTGACTGCAGACGGACTCAGGTTTTATATTCCATTAGAGATCAAACCGTATTAATTGTGATTTTTATAGTTACAGAAACAGAAATAATAACACTAGGCGTACTGTATAATACTATAAACTACAGTTGTTAATCTAGTGTAGTTACTTAAATGTACGAGTTAATATCTACTACATTGAATTTTAAGTTTTTTACGAACAGAGGTGTCTCGATTAATAATTTCTTTTATATTTTAGTGAACTAAGATACATATTTCATAATTTTATTATATATTAATTGTATAAACCCTTCAATTTAGAATCAGTATCGTGCTCTTTATTTTTAACTATATTTACAATATATTCAATTCAAACAAGAAAAACATAAAACTCATTTGAATGTTCCATACTACGTTCAACATACTTTTACCTCCACATCGTAATAAGTTACCTTAAAACCAAAAGCGGTCCCAAGTAGGCACGGAAGTCAGGGAGATAAAAATAGAATCGGCGGTTGAACGTAGAACCGTAGCGCCCCTCTCGTAGCAGCTACGATCGATAAGGTACTTCGCACGACATCCCACTGAGATCTAATCTTGCACTTGCTGTATTATCATTTTATGTGAGGAAGCCTTTTAAAACTTATTTATTATATATGAATTATATTATGATGATGTATTATACTAAAAAGGTTGTGGGTAGTGCACTTTTTGTTAAGATAAAATAGTTAATGTTGTCAACTCGACTTTAATCTAGGCTATAGTCGAATAGTATGATGATTCGAATTTAATATATACTGAATTTAATATTTATGTAAAGTAAGCTTTATCGCACGTTTTAGTTTTATTGTTAATGTTGGTTCTTTTGTCATTTGCTATTGTACAAATTATTGTGTTTATTATCACAAGGTTATTATTGTAAGCTCTAATACCTACCAATACGATTGAATCTTTTACTTAAATTATAATACATTTAAGCCCGCAATAGTATATTAAGTCTATATATTGTGATAAATAACCTATTATGATATAAACACCTTTAATTTTTTACAGCCGGTCTTCCATACAAAGTTTACGGCAGTCACGACGGCTCTTTAACCGAGAAGAGGAAACAGAGAAGAATAAGGACCACCTTCACTTCGGCCCAGCTGAAGGAGCTGGAGCGAGCCTTCCAGGAAACCCACTACCCTGACATCTACACCAGGGAAGAGATCGCCATGAAGATCGACCTCACGGAGGCTCGAGTACAGGTATGTACAAATGTCCGTTACAAATGTAGAGATTTATATTGTCATCGGTTTTTTCATTCCATGATTTACTTCTGTTTCACTTTATGCTATATATTTATACATGTAATAAGTTTTTTTTTCTCATATGAACGTTGACACAACTTGGATTCACGAAGGGCGTACCTGTAAAATATTATTATTTAGCGTGCAAGTTAGCAATAGCTGGTGAGGAATCTTAAACTCTGATAACAATCTACATAATGTTGCTAGAGAACACAAATATAACATTCTCCTCAGCTGAATTTCCGTCACATTTCCACAGTCCAATTAGAGAGCATAATGCGGATGGAGCTGACGGCAGCTAAAGCTTAGCGAAAAAACTCACGTCTCCCGCGTCACTAATTTCATAATAACACTCATTTTTACGTGAAGCCACGGCACCACGCGGGGGAAAACCTGCGTCACTTCTTGAATGTTTAATGGCCCAAGAGCCCCTATACCGAGTATATCTGGAGATACGCGCGATGACAATAAGCAGTGGATTCAACGAAACCTCCGTGCTGTCAACTAGCTGGGCTACAGTAGGTATAAACAGTGCAGTGGGTGTGTTCAACCCTCCCTCCACTCATTACGTAAAAAGAGTATCGGTCGGGGGCCGCAATAAATATCGCGGGCGGTCGCGTAATTCAGACGCGCGCGACTCCAGATAATTAAAACTCGACGGGAAAATGCGAATTCACTTCACATATCACAATTAAGCCGGGTTGCTGCAATCCGCGGCTACGGCACGTGTTTACGCAAATTGCTACACATAAAACAATTATGAACAGGAACAAGATATATCGTTGTTGTTCGGCCATGCAAGGGAATTCGGCCGTTTCAGTACTATGCACTTGTTATAGAACAATGGATTCTATTTTTATATCTACTAGTAAACAACAATGCCAATGTTTTAATGACAGTCGTTAAATAAAATGAACATGCGTTTGACGAAACAATAGAAAAAGCACGTAGAACCTACCATGTTTAATTCATTACATTTGACGCTGTCCTTTTCCTCCGAAAATGTTCCCTTACCACAAACGAGGAATACTTACTAGAGATTCCCCCACACTCGCTTTTCAAATATTAATATTCATTTGTGAAAATTTACTTTGCATTTTGTGGAAATTCCTCTTCCCCTTTTGCAATTCCCTTTGCGAAAAATGTTTTAATTAGCTTTGGAAATGGAGGATGTTGTTTTTAAAGTGTATATTTATATTATTTACGTTATTTTTAAATAGGATAAAATTATTAAACGCTACCTAATCGTAAATTTAGTGAATAAGATATTCTATGTACGAATGCTTTCAACCTCAACATTATAATACTTACTACTGTTATGTTATATTAACGTCAAAACAATACAACACAGATTTCCCCACTTTACTTTTCATATGAAATCAACGACGTACATGATAAGTTTCATAAATACTTGTTACATTAAAACTATTACATTAATACATGGCACGGAGTTTTATAAACACTTGTTCTAATTACAATAAGTAAAGTAAAACACCGCTTACTTATTGTCTAATTTGAAGTCAATATTTAGGAATACTGTGATAGCTAAAATTCTCACATGAGTTCAAAAGTCTGAGTGGTGTGCCTAATAAGAACAAAAGAAATCTCGTGAAACATGACCATCTGCTCTTTAATATGTAGCGTATTTTTCCCGGTTTACGTTGTCATAGGGCAAAAGCAATTTAATCCATCAAACAAACGCTGTTGCATCGCTCGCTCCAATCAATTCTATATTATCCTAGCGGGTCGGCTTTTTGGTTCTTTTTCTATCATCTACGTGGCCGTTTTGGCAATCAACATTATTAATGCTGCTTTATAAATTGTCTTTCCCAAAATATTCCTTAAACAACATCAACGAATGAAACAATGTCTAAAAATAAACCAAACGACGTTATTCCTTGTTGCGGTTGCCTGGAAGAAATTGCTTTAGCAATAAGGCCGCCAATTGTGCATAACAATTAAGTTTTCCATCACTAATGTTTAAGTGTTATGTGTACAATAAAGAGTTATATAAATAAATAAATTCCTAGTTATTACATTAAATCTCTTTACGGATTGAAAGAAGTTATCAATCGTCGCTCTATAAGTATATTTTCGGTCGATATTCAGGGAGCCTAAGTATTGAATTGCTGCGGCGCATCCCAATAAAGATTGACGACCATCCGCCATGGGAGACGGTGTCATATCATTGTCTACCGTCTCTCGATTTCGAATCTTGCCGTGCCTCCGGGAATAGTCTGGGACTTACCAGAGGCACGTCCCGTCTAATTTGATTTGCAGCCTAACATCGACGTCCATTACATATCGGACAGTTTTCCGTATACCGCTAGGTTCTGAACATTCTTGCTTTTGAGTACAAAGCGCATGTTTTATTTGTTTATTATTGTTAGCTTTTGTTATGTTGCTCATTTGAGAATTTAATTTTGAAGTTATTAATAATCAATGCATTAGTAATTTTCCAACGAAACTTTTTAAAAGTGTATGGTATCTAGAATTGACTAAGACATTAGTAATTCCGAAAAGTTTGCAAATAAAGTTCGTCTATTCTCTATAAACAGTTATTATTACAAATCTTAACAAAATCTAAGAACAAAAGTTCAATGTGCAGATATTCTATATAACAAGAAGATAGTTGTAAAACACTAAGAAACGTTGATTATACAAGCTCTGGACTACGTACGAACTTTTTCCTGAAGTCTATTTATCATGTACGAGTACAATATGATGTATGTAATTAAACATTAGCATCCCAAAGTAATTACTCCATCAGAGCACCGATAAGTACTAGCAGTGACAATCGGGACTGGCATGGCATGTGTGGTACAGTGGAGCACACAGGTGGCTGGCACGCGGCCGCCACGCGCCTCGACGCTCCGTCTGATTAGTAGCACTTGCCGCAAATTGTTTGTCGCACGCACCTCAAATGGGGCTCGAAATTCCATTGTTTGTTTGAATAGACGATTACGCGTGTCTACTGGATGATCTCGACAAATAACATTATCTTTCCTCTTTAGGATTTTATACGGTGAGGGCTTGCTAGTTTTGGTTTGTTTATAAAGAATGCAATGAAATAGGCAAAAGATTATGGAATTATATAGTAGTTATTATATTTTTATAGTTTTTCTTAAATTAATAAATTGTATCCGTTTCTACGTTCGTTTTATACATTTACGCAAAGTGCTGCTCTGACGTCTATAAACGTAAGCAGCGCTCCGTATAACCAGATTGTCCATATTAATGTTTATTCCTCTAACCCAATTTGGGCGACGGCGTCCAGAGCTAAATGAAACTTAACTTTCGGTCCAAGTAATCGCTCGTTAGGCCTGGTTAATCGTGGGTTCAGCCAGCAGTAGATTAAGCAATCACTTAGCGGCTCCCTCGATGTTATCGCGTAGATATTGTCCCAACCCCGACGATTGTTTTCCGACTAACGGCACTTAACTCAGATAATAGTTTGATGGTTGCGCCAATAAATGCCTCCCCTTTTCGGGCCGCCTAAGCTGTTTAAAACATTATTTAATGCCATTTCTTTTCTCGTACGATTTGTTCGTTTTCTAAAGAGATTGATTTATTTTGTGTTGACTGAAGATAATGAAGTAACCTAGTTAAACAACCGTTGAACTTATCGGTTGACCGTCGGAGACTAACTAATGGAAAAATTTCGATTTAAATCCTATTTACATAGAGGATTCATATTATGTAAACCTGAATGAAAATAAAAAAATTACAATCTTTTGTATTAAAAGAAAGTATTTAAAAACGCTTTTGCCTTCTCAGTGTGAGACTGAACATTAATATATTTAGTTCCTCGCTGCTCTTACCCTGCTTTTATCCCTTAAGCCGGGAGTGAGGTCCCGTGGGATCGTAGCTTCACGGTGCGCCGGAGCAATCAGTCGGACGATATTCCACTGTTCCCACACTGATCTCTGATCGGCGTGTCGAGTGTCACGCCTATCTCTGAATCTCATGAGTGACATAATAATCACTTCATACATCAGGACGGGTGCCGCGAAAAGAAAATGAAATGATTATTTATAGTAAAGAATTACATAATTCTAAAATAAATTACTTTTAAAGTTTATAGTAAATTTAGTGACTATAGAGTTAGTATTTTATTGACCGTGATATAACTTTATCAAACAGACGTGGAATGCTGCCAGAATTAGGATACTAACTATACTATTGACATAGCTGCAGTATAGACATTAACTTTTCTTTTACATTACAATTGGTCTATATATTAACAATAATCATATTAAAGTAGCTAGCATATCCACATACATTGCTCATACAAATAAATTGCCGCCATGAAATGAGCATTCACACTCATGCTTTTGTAGAAAGCTCGCGGTACATACCCCTGTGCCAGTGAGTTGGGTCGCGGCAACTAGAGTGCAATTATTTTTCATTTAGCGACATTCCCCGGGGGAGTCAAGTGCACCTCCCCTAAAAACTTTGGATCTACTGGGAATAATATTAGTTTCATGGCGTGACTCCTGACTTTGGGAGTTTCTCACGGTGCTCGTGTGGGAAAATTATCCAAATGGGTTTTAATGGAATTGTAAAAGTTGCTGAAGAAGAAGGAAGTTGGTGGTTACAAGTCAAGAGATCACAAGCTTGTGTTCATCAAGTTATATGCAACGAGTAGCCGTAAGATACAGTTTTGTTTCGAATCTCTTAATCTAACCAAATCCTTGTAAGGCAAAAATAAAATATACAATCATAACTCTGATAGAATGAAGTAATAATAATTTAATCAAAAGCCAATTTAAAAATGGTACATGTTTTAGCTCTTAAGTTTAAATGTTTGACGAACAAATGAAGATATTAAGTACAATGATACCTAGTTATTTAAATGCATTGGAATTAATTCAACGAACGATGACTGTACTATCCTGGGCACTTTGATCACATTTCCTTGCATAAGCGACTCCCTAAGTAAAAAAATGTCATATCATTTTGGTCCAAACTCAAAAATATTAAACAAACAACATGGGATGAAACACGCAAGTCATGTTGGCAAATCGTAGCGTTCCTTGGTCCATATATCACGGAATTTATCTGCGACACCCGAGGGGAGCATAGGAGGCCCGTCGGAAACTATCAAGAGATATTTAATGTATGAACATCATAACTGAAGTGGTCTATTCTTTGGGGGAAAGGGAATGGCTCTGCGAAGATAGGCAATGGTTTGAACTAATTTTGTTTATGGTAAAGTTGACATTTTGATGCAGATATACGTACCGTTACAGATATACGTTCGTATACCTCTTGGTAAATAAAAAAGAAATTGAATGTTCCTTATTTTTCATAGTGGTAAATTATAAATAAAAAGTATACATCCTTGAATAACAAAAAGTTGTTTCAAGGAATCAATCCCAAAATATACATGATCCGCTTACTTAGCATGTATCATTTTCTATTTTAGACACATAATAAGATAAACACTGGTCTACGCAGTTGCAATTAAACGGATATTTTAGTTCAGAAACACAACATCTGTCGAAATTTATCGACTATTTGCGAGTCGCGTGCGCACAGATATGTGTTGTTAACCCGGTAGGAATGATTGTTAAGCTATACTGATTCTTGAAGTAAAGGGAACTAAGTTGAAATTCGATTGACACTGTGATTACGGAAGCTAAGGGTCATGCTGATCTAGCAAATTGATACAATAGATTTTGGACCCGATTGGGCTTTTGTAGATTTTTGTCGCAATCTAGTTCTCTTTATGATTGATTAAATTTAATCAATTAATTTTTGTGGCAGCAGAACAGACTGTTATTGAAGTGACTTAATAATTTATGATAGACAAAAATTAATCAAGCCTTTGAATGAAAAAGCTTGATAGAAATAATGCATTGATTAAATCATCCGTCATTTTCACTTAAATTTAAATAATAGAATGATGTAGGAAATACACAAAATACATATACATATATTTAGGAAAAGAAACTTTGTCATTTCTTGATTTACTAGATTTACCTCATATAGTTAGTTTTTATTTAGAAATCAGATTCTGTTAAAAATGGAAAATATTATGTTATCTAAACTATTGAATTTTAATACCTTCTTGAAGCTAAATATCCATTCGCTATCAATTTCCAGAGAAACACTTTACTATTCCCACTATACCCAAAACAAGCTCTCGTTATAATGGATAGAAATAAATATGGTTTTATCGCTTAGTAATGAACATCATAAGGAAGTGTATAAAAGTGTTATTTATGAACCGTCATCCCATCGCTTTGTATTGTTCGGAGCTAGTAGGGCGAAGGGTCAAAGCAAGTGCGCCCCGCGTAAAGCGAACTGACGATTGTTTCGTCCGTTAACGCATCTGTCACATTGTAACTGTGTCGCGGAATAGTTAGTACAAAATGTATTTTAAGGCCTATTATGGAAGGTCTTAAATTGAATGATATTATAAAAAGAAAATGAAAAAAATGAAACAGATTTCCATGAATTTTATTTAAAAAAATTTTTTTATTTCATTTTCAATTGAATGTTGGTCGTAAGTACATAGTATACTAGTACCTAGCCTTGTTAATCATTTTGGTCACATTCATTAACTGGTTATAGGTGGACCTAAATTTATTAATAGATTTATTATCTTTACCAGAAAATATAATCTAATCATTTAGATATAGATTATTTATTATATACCTAACTGAAATAAACTAATGCAACGTACATGTAAATAAAAAGCCACATTTATAATTTATTATTAATTCCATATATTTCAATTACCTATTCACATTTACACAATCCTATGATACATGAAAATATTGTCCGGAATAAAATAAGGTTAGTGTAATAGTAGTAAACTGTTTAATGTACATCTCCCTTTCAAAATGTCTTGTAAACGAAAAAATAATTCGCAAATTGTAAGCTCGTTCGTGCCTAATGAGCCTTACTGCTATATTTATGTGCTTAGCATACCGGCCATTGTTACAGCACCATGAAAGCTGGATGAGTAGGCAACCCACACCTGTCACCAACCCATCACAAAGGATAACATACTGTTTAAATAAACAATGCATTCATCGCTTTATTATGAAGTGTTAATCCTAGCTTATCATAAAATTTCAACACATGTTCGCAGTTAGTAAAAAAATACCAAAGTTAATTGTTGGAGTCTTATTGCTATGGGAATAAGGGTGAGTTTTGAAGGGTGATGTAGGGTAGCTAATATTCTGGGGCGGTCTGTTGCCTTTTCACCCAAGTATAAACAGGGGGTGTGCCCGCAGTGTTTGCGTCGCATGGACTCCGATACCTACGGGCTGGTCCATAGATTTGCTCTGCTCTTCCGATAAGTGATTGCTCTCTGCTATGAGGTGCCGGTACAAATATTTCCATTTCATTTCGTTTTGGTTCACTTCGGTCTGCCCAGTTTTAAGTAGAATATGTTAAGAATTAGTATCTTGTTCTTTTTTAAGTATTTAGAAGCGTCATGGTATCCTTTATTTTTAAAATTTTGTAATCAAAATGGAATAAAATAAAACTAATAATTCAATTTACGTAGGTACTTTATAGCTCCCATTTTTATGTTTTTAACTTATGTACTTTATAAACATACAAATTTAATACGTCTTTATCAAGGTAATTTCATTTGTTAGCCTAGGATTTAGCTAATTTGTGTGTAACTAAAATTAATACATGTACTTTAACTACGACCTGAAAAAACACAACATTTAACCACCATAGTTCCTATTCTTATGAAAACGTTTCACCAAATATGGCAGCTGTAGGCATAAGGGTGGTCCTACACAGGGTCTGGATCAAAGTGCGTAGCGCAACAAGCGAGGTGGCCCCGGCGTGTCAATATTTGCCCGCCCTGCCCTTGCTAATGAATACAATTAGATCATTCCGCGCGGCCACACGTTTGCGCCACGCTCAGTGCTTCTCTGGCTTTAGCTTAACGGGATATTCTATGAAAAAGTGACACGTTCTTTGAAGGTCTATGGATACTTTTGATGTTTGTTTGGACGTTTTATTAGGAAGGAATTGTAGTGTAGATGAGGAATGGTTTGTACGTTATAGGATGTTAAGTGAAGGATGCTTGAGTCGAATAATGCAAGTATTTTATTGGTTAATAAAAAAGGACAAAATCTAAGATGAATGCTTTAAAATGTAGTTTCCATAATGCAAATGAAAACCCTATTAGTGTGTTCAAATTAGTAAATGTTTTTCATGTTAAATAATTTGATACGGTTACTTTTCATTTATAGATGATTGCAAGCTTGTTAAATTTTAGTTAAAGTTACATAATTAATAGTTGATACAATAATAAATATTTATAATCTATACAAGCATTTTATTATCAAATAATAGTAATAGAACCATAAAAAGTAAATTAAGTATTTCATCTTTGTCAAAATTGCTGTGAACAATATCTACAATAGCTGGATTAGCTTTTAATAGAGAGGCCTTTTTTAATAATCACAAAATTGAACAAATGTTTTGATAGTTAGCCGCTTCCGATTGGCTGATCACGCCGATTAGCGGTGTGAATAATAAGGGGAGCATGTTTTCGCTACGTTTGCCACGCAAAGGCTTTTTTACATTGCACATTGATGACGCTTTGTAATGGGTTTCACATCTGACATTTCGTATCTTGTCATCGTTGTACTATGCCATTAGATTATAGCATGTCATTGGCTCATTCGGCATAATAATATTCAAGGTTAAGTCAAGTGCACAAACGAGTAATGATGTATGAAAATGAGTGCTGATTCTGAACAATTGACATAATTTTTTCTCTTATGTATCTAATGTATGAATAAAAAAAAAAAATTTTTTTTAGTTACTGTTTGAAATAAAAAACTTAGAAACTTAATATTTATTTGAGTCCACGCATCACGATAGGTCGATCGGCCTATTGCTTATATATCTCCAAGTGATTGTGCTTTACCTTTGACAAACAATAGTCTTATATTTAATGATACACTTATATCGCGTGTGTTCATAAACTTTGAAATACTTAGCAAAACGATCAAATCCTAATAATCATTATCTTTTATATTTTGTGATAAAGATGTACCGAAAAGAAAACGTAAAAACAAATATTTGAACAAAAGTACTTCATCAAAACAATATCTTCTTAATCAAGTACACAGACGTACAGCATTTGTAAAGCACAACAAATACGTCGTACACTGTTTCGTAGTTTCTCGCAGTCGGGGGTTGCAAAACTCCTCAGCTCCGCAATGACCGTAGGAGTTTATGCTGAATATATTAACCGCTTGTTTGGTGTTTGCTCGGAGCGGTGACAACGCCACATGGCGAGGTTTGTTCGTGTTTATTTTAATACTCAGCCATTGTTCCTTCGCACTATTTGCAGAGACTCCTAACCCTTGTTTTAGTAAGGTGTTGGCTCAATGCGACGCGATTCACCGAGGGGATGGCTTTGTTTGCGCAGCCAATTATGTTGCTGGTTGTTGTCCATCTTGTTTAAGTATTGCAAATGAATAGCGTGAAATTCGTGAACAGGGTGAAATGAGCAAAGACCGAGTTTAAGATGTTTAAAATTTATGGATCATCAGTCGGTGACTGGAAAATGTTGCTCATTATGCTACATCCTCAACAGTAAAACGATTGAATAAAAAATTAAGCATGAACTGGTCACAATATAACGATTATATCAGTCTAATTTTGACCATGAAAAACGTAGAAAAATAGAAGAGCATGATGTATGAGAAGTTTAATGGGTGTGTGTGAATCAAGGGAGATTTGTCAGGATCATTCCAGTTCACGATAGATAGTCGCGAATATATGTTTATAGAAATATAGATAAATTATCACAAAATATACCTACTCGAAAATACTATTTCAGTTCAACCAATTCACAAACATTCTAAAATAGATGCGTAGTAGTAAATAAAGCAACGCGAGTGTCAATAATAAATAACGGGCAGCAATTAAAAGTGGGGCCGAAACAATCGGTAGTCCAAATGCACTTTTGCAAATGAACCGGAGTGCAGGGCGGGGGTCTGTTGCAAATGCAATTAAACGCCAGCGCAGATGCCCTCAACCATTAGCTGATGCATCATCATCAGATAAACTATTACCCTAATAGAAAGATCATGTCTTTTAATTTTCTCTTTAATTCCGTTTTTGGTATTGGCTATTGTATTTAATTTTTGGTTTTTGAGGTACACAGTATTTGATATGAGTATTGATTAACAATAACATATTTGTTGAATCTATTATTTTGATATCCTGCTTGCGCATAAAAGATATGAATTTATATGATTTGGATAGTGATTGCATCAATTATAAAACTCGGTTTTTCAAATTTGATCAGTTCATAGAGCCCTCTGTAGGATAAATATTGACAAGAATTATCCACATATTTAAATCATACATTATTCGTTTATAAATATATTGAGTTGTGTCATCATGACTTCTTATCTAAGGGCTAACAATTCTTCAAAGATTTTGGTTTTAATTGGACTTTTACTTGAAAATTGGTCCTTCAATATATTTTTGATTAATGATGACGTCCTTTAGTTCCATATGAACATACAAATCCAACGTAACCGGAATTCACAGTCTACCTCACACGTCACAGAAACCTAAACCAAGACAGGATGCAGTCGAAATAAACAAACGTATTTACATGGAGCCCCAGTGCTCATCTCAGCGAATAAACACGGCAACAACTTTTCTCAAACACATCGATCGCCAGGGGCTTTATACCCCGTGGCTCCTCCGTATCGATACTCATTTGTATTGGCGGCGACTCTCGCGTTATTTGTTTGTGTGCCAGTCGTAGGACTCGGATTGAGCTCTGATTTTTCCAATTTGGAAATAATGCGGCTGCGTGGATCGGCCACGGCTCGGCTCCCGTGCCCCAATCAGACGGCTAGTGTTCGTTATCCGCGCTCTTTAGTCAGGCAGGGCACGTACGAGGGACCTTTCCACCCGAAAGCGCTGATTTTCTCAGATGAATTCAAACAAAAAATGAACTCCGCTTAACAATCCTTACACGTCAGCAAGCTCTCTTATATAGTTATATCTATAACCACATCTTTGTGATGCAAAACTGAATGTCGATCTTAAAATAACGATTAAACTTTGCATACACGTGGATACAGTGACTATTAGATTATAATTTAATAGATAATGCAATCAAGATGTGGATTCTCATTTATGTCCAGATAATGGCTGCGTGGCCTTACATTTTAGCCAACTGTTGTCCCACGTTCGGACAGGTGCATCAGGGCCATTCACGGCAAATATATCACCAGAGATAATAACGTTCCGTGTCAAGAACATTGCCAAATTGCAACCGAATGTACATTTTTCGTAATTATTTTAAATGATTTATGTCCTAAACTATTTTCGTCGCAGCATAACGCAATTGTTTATATTACTTACGAGTACATACATATGCGCCGCGCTGTACGTCCAGTAATTTCACGTTATACTAAATATAGTAGGAAAATAAATTTCAAACAAAGTATGCAGGATGAATGCTTAAATATACATGATGTAAACTATTCTTCGACCTGTGATGCGACAGATCTAAGAATGGTACTATGGGATTATGCCTGAATAAAATCTATTGAGCAATGGGTTAGCAACCTTGTTAAAGCCATCATCATCAACAGCGAAAAA
Source organism: Leucoptera coffeella (assembly GCA_030578115.1). NCBI lineage: Eukaryota > Metazoa > Arthropoda > Insecta > Lepidoptera > Lyonetiidae > Leucoptera > Leucoptera coffeella. The sequence goes on from JAMBLF010001034.1 coordinate 108,269, forward strand.
CCTACGACTAATCTTTAAGGTTCTATCCAGCTGGAAAGGAAGGAAACATTATTACATCCGTTTCATTATCTAGAACATGAATGTAAACTAGTCTTAAAATGATTTAATATCTAAGGGTCTTCATACGAAAGAAAGACAGAGAGCAAACAGGACTAATCAGAACTCGTATAAACGTTGGGCAAACAATAGGTACGTACGGGGTCCCGTGTGCCGTGTATGATTGTCGCCGAGCTCAGTTTTTGCGCAATCAGCACCCGTGGCTGTTGCAATTATCTCTTGTACCAAATCGAATTATGATCAATTCGGATTTGAGCGCACTCAAACGTACATAAAACGTTTGCATTAAAATTTGGCACATAGAACGAGCACGTACTCACGGACACACATATGTACATGTGTTAGTAGCGCTTTGTCATATTAATATTATTTGAATGAGATTCTAAAATGTGGTATTTATCTTCAAACGAAGTATGTTGCGATTTGTATCTTCCTGTTGCATCATTAAAGCTTCTCAATTATAACGTACAAATATACTAAGTGTTAGCAGTTGGTGTTGTGAATATCTTGGCCAGTAATTTCTTTTATAATTTATGACAGTATTAACATTGATTCACAGCCAGATAATACACTTTGTAATAAACAAGTACAGGAAAAAAGCTGAGATTTTTTGCAAATTATTTCTTGTTTGCATCACTGGTATTTCTACATCAGCTGCGCTGAAACATATCGCATATGAGTATAAAATGATAATGGTCTCTAAGTGCTAAGTACAAATACATTACAAACATAACTAATTTTTTACTAAATCTTAAATAAATCTATGGCATTTTAAAAGTTATTAATTTTTATTTAGTAACTCACAAGAGACAAGGGCGAGATATCTTTAGTATAAATTTTTGTTTTTGTCTAAGTAGATCTTCTGGAGGCTGTTATTGTGTTATGCATGCGCTATGTATTATTCCCCTTAGTTCAAAAAGACTAATGTAATGAGTTAAGTTATTCTTACCTAGGCGTGACATGGTGTTATAATACTCTTTCTAAGTGATTATATCTCTTTAACACAGACATTATATATTCAATGTACATATGTATGTTATTTTTGGATTCCACTTAACGGTTTTTTATTAATTTTTATTATATTTGCTTGCAAAATTGAAATTAAAATACTCCACTTATCAATTACAGGTTTGGTTCCAAAATCGTCGCGCGAAGTTCCGCAAGCAAGAGAGGCTGGCTCAGCAGAAAGCAGCAGAGTCACCGATCAAGGCTGAAGGGAAGAGAGACAAGCCTCCCTCACCAGCCGGTTCTCCTCATAATTCGGTGACAGCGCCGCAGCCTGCTCATCACGCTTTGCCGCACCTTTCGCCGCCGGATCTGAAGCCTATTACTACAGCTGGTAAGAGAGAAAGATACTAAGAGTGGCTAGTTATCAAGTTTTAAGTATGTCGTACAATAAGATGCCGGTTTGCTCTAGGGGAGTAGAGATCCCATTTTGGTGAATCTAGGCACTTTTGCTCATTTTTATACTTGAATAACTAAATAGAAGAATCCTTAAGTAACTGTTTTTTCATCCCGATAATGTATACTTAACAACATAGACTTGACATAAGTGAGCATTCTTGTTTCTTCTGTTTTAATCAACTTAAACGTTCGTCGTATATGTAAAAGTAAAACGAGTTCTGTAAAAGGATAAAGTATGAAACAATTGTTGTAAAACTAAATTGTTTCATATAAGATCCTTATCTCTCAATGTCAATGGCAATATTACGGTGATATGCACGTTACGTAGGAAGCACAAACAATTTCAGTCGGAATTTCTTCTAAATTATTTAATACATTTATATTTTAGAAACATTGTCATACACGCACCGCATAAAATAAATCACATTATACTCATAATAAAATCAGAAGGTGGCGCCGTAAATCGCAAAGAAGGAGCGATAAAGTAGTCGCAGAGCATCTCCAATTTTACGATTAAATAAGGCTACGAGTCGCAAGGTGATCGCTCCGCCGCCGAGTGCGTAAAGCTTCGCGGAGTAATTTACTGTTAAATAGCTCGCGCCTCGAGTTGGTCTCATTGCGCCCAAAATAATGATTACATCTTAGATCCGAAATAGAGCAACATCTTATTGATATAATAATATTTCGAGTCTAAAAATACAAGACGCGCGGCGTTACGAGTTTTATCATGAGATATTTTGGGATCTTTATCACCGGGATCTTTGCGCGGTTGTTTTGATTGTTCAAATAATGAGCGGATGAGTCAGGGATGCCGAACGATACATGCGAAAGTTATTTTGATTCGTAAATTCATGTGGGTCGCCGACGAGGCTGTCGTCAACAAAACAATCGGTTTAAATTAAGGAATTTTAAATATAGACATGTTAGAATTGCGACCTCGCCTTCGTTTGTCAAGAGGGCAAAATTCAGGTCAAGTTTATCGCGGATGGCTTATGAAATGGGCATTTGTTATTATAAGAAAGAATGCGCGCCGCCATGAGACGCGTCGCGAAGGAGGCAAGAGCATGGAAGCGCAGGGTAAGACGCGGGGGGCGGCGGCTGCATTAATCACATTAGCGGGAGCCGCTCCCAGCGCCGCCAGATTTTCACTCCGGCTCATTTGCGCTAATTGGGTGCGCGATTGTCACTCAGGCTTGAATAAACAACGGCGTGGTGCGGGCAAGGATTAGGTGATTAGCGCCTAATTCACTTACCACGATTATTCCACATTCGCCCACCGCAGGCCTCGCTGCGCTTAGCCTGATTTTGTATAGCGCTGCAGCAGATTTGAATTCGCCAATTTAACTAATTACTGTCAGATTGCCATTTAGCTTTCTTATTTGTGGAGTGTATGTAGGATTGGTTGCCCTGTATGCCTATGTGTATAGACACACCTATTAGAAGGATAAGTTTCAACACAGAATTAAGTTTCTCGCGGCACGTTTTTTACCCAAATCGTACTATTGACAGTAGCCGATACTTGTATATAACTTACTGACTGACAAACAGCTTGTGTTATTTCATATGCGACTACCATAAAGCTTCGTTTTCATGGAGTTAACATTAATATGTATTTATTTTTATATTTTCAGCGAACAAGTTGTGTGAGGAGCTGAGCGAGGTGAACGGCAACAGCGGCCTGCCCCCGGTGAGCGGCGCCAACGCCAAGTGGTCGAGCGGCTGCGGCCTCCTGCGGCAACCGTCTGGGTTCCCGCTCCTGGGCGTGGCGCCTCCCAACTACCTTCTCTCCGAGCACCTCGGGCCCCTCGCCAAGTCGAACAACCATCTTTTCTAATGCTACCCTTCTTCCCGCTCCGTTCAACAGAGGGCAGTGGATTCGGCATATCACCAGTCAATGTCGCCGCTCGACGTGATCAATAACGTACATTCCATGTGGCATTCCATTTGAGTAAGGACCATTCAGTGCGGTATATAGTGTTTGGTGCGTGTCTGACAATTGAGTTGATACAGTGATGGGACGCGGATTAGATGAAATTATTTTGGAGTGATTACTTTAGAAGTATTTAACGTGTAACCGTATAAGTGTTCCAGATTTATTCTAGTCGAACTTGCAGTACGAGTCTATAGTGATGAATATGATAAACCTAGTAATTTTTTATATGTTCCATAATTTATTACAACTAGCGTAAACATGAATATTGTTTCTTATGTTGTACTATACGTATTGTATACGTTTGAAAGCCTGAGTTTAGTCAATAATTTTGGATTATAGGTAGAGTATGAATTTATATAATTAATATATAAAATATTGTGGTGTTTATATACCCTCCTACTGTACTTAATTAATCGGTATTAATGTTTAATGTAAATATAGGTATTCTGTAAATATTCAATGAAACATTATAATTTTACCAGTGTAATATTTACGAATTAACGTGAAATCATTCCAGTAATTAACGTCGATGAATTGTCAAAATGTTTTAATAAAGAAATGATAAAGAAATAATGTAGGCTTGTCTTTTATTTTCATTCCATTTACTTACTTTTCTAAGTATACCATATTGATAAGTTTATATTGAAATAAGTTAGTGAATTCAACTCATAATATTTAATGTGTTCATACAAGTAGAATGAATGAAATGAATTAATATTAATTCATACTAAGATCTATTTCATGGTCAACATTAACATGGTCTTGACAGATCTATGTGAACGTTCTTAAATAACCTTGTGAGGAAATTGGCATACCTATATATGAACTTTATGATCGGTAATCTTTTCTGAAAGAAAACAAAAAACAAACGCATTCACGACCATTAACCCTTGCGGCGTAGTCAGAGGTTCAGGTGTCCATCTCCGCAATTGCGAAGGTAGTAATTCTATAGACACCTCGAACCCACGTGTTAACCAGATAGTCAGTACTCAAAGTGACAGGTGGTCAGCCATGTCGCCATTAACAAGCACTGACTATTACCTGTTCGACGAACAGGTAGGTTTCCTCACGATGTTTTCCCTCACCGTATAATTCAACGCATTTCGTAAATGTGTTTTTATTACGAAAATGTACATAGAAATTCATTAAACTTCATTTCCATTGGTACATGCTCAAACGGGATTTGAACCCTGTACCCACTGATACAAAGCCAAGCCCCAAACAACTGAGCTACGTCGAAAGAATTGAACAAATACTGTTATTCCTATGAGAACTTTTGAATATTGTTGCCCTTTGTACCTAACGTCACTGGTGGAGAGTTAATCATCGTGCACGGTGAAAATACTTTACGAAGTTTTCTCTAATAAGCCAAACAAAACTGTACCTTCTCGGTGGTACACCAGGCAGTTACTACACAGGGCAATGGATAATGTAATGTTTTGTAGATTGAAATAATAAAAATTCTTACATTTAAAAGAAATATACGTAGTCACCTTTCGTTTACACTTTATTTATCTTTATTTTTTGAGAGCTGATTACATTACCATATCAATTCAGGACTTAAAATTCAAATTATCTGCCTCTCTTACGATCATGTCGAAGGACAGTACTAAGGGTTTAGGCGTCAATACAATCTGTTGGACGAGGGGTTAACTTTTATCAGTAACCCTTAATACTATTATAACACCCTTGATTTTGATATTTATGACCTAAGAGTTATTCTGTCTTCTTGGTTTACCCACAGCAAAAGAAACTAGAGGACAGAAGTATTAAATAATATTTGCATGTAGTGTTAGTGTCTTTCTTTTCAGTCGATCTCTCATGATAGACAATGCTGCACTATGCTTTTCGTATGATGCCGGTCCTCTGCTAGCCGCATTGCATTGCTTATGGCAATCTCCATCTAGTTTGTCACCTTGTCATGGTTTGTAGTATTAGTATTTAATAATAAATAAAATATGAAATACACACGAAACAGTTAGTTTCTCAATCAGCACGTATGGCTATTCATAGGGCTGTGCTGGTTCCAACATTGACTTATGGTAGCGAAAATTGGGTATGACAAAAGAAACATGAAAGTATAATCAATGCCGTCACTGAAAAACATGTTAAGATGAACATTGAATGATAGAATTAAAATAGTGTTATAAGTGAAGGTTGCAGATTGAAAGGAGATGTAGTAACTAAGATTAAAAAGGGCATGCTTTGATGTTTTGGACGTGTTATGAGGATGAATGATAGAATATTGACAAAAGGAATATATGTGGGTCAAGTCGAAGGGCGGAATAAGACATATGACAGTCACATAGACGCCATATTGAAAAAGGGTTACGTCAGAAGCACCTATAATCACTTAGTGTGTATGAGTGTCAATTAAGCGAAAGTGGTTTATCAGGATCGGGACAGATGGGGATCCGTGATTTCTGCCTAGCTCTCTATAGGGATTCAGGCGTGACGTGTATGTATGTATGAAAAAAAAACAAACGCCCTGTCACACAACCATATGATTTATGTTAACCTTCAGAACCCAGAAGATAATTAAGACGCTGTCTACTTTGTGGCAAGCGAGTGACAAGATTATTCATCAAATAGGCCTGTACGCACAGAGAAAAGTAAATAAAATTGTTTTAAATCATTTCTACAGCTCATAAATCAGATTATGAAACAACAAGATATATCAAATAATACAACTGTAAATCTTTATTTAACATTTATACAGACAGCTAGTCACTGGTTATCAATAAACCAGAGGAATTGAATGTTTCACGAGTATAGTGTTTTTACTCAATAAGTTTCTACACTAAACTGGATTGTTTCGAAAATCTTTATGCTATCTTGAAGTACAAATATTTTCAAATAGGAGTACTATAATTGTATATTCAATAGTTTATGTCTTCCATACATTGGAGACTAGGTATCCATGAACAACATTTGAAGAAGTGTCCTGAATTCTTCATACTTCATTTTTCGTTTGGAAACTTAAAACATTATATTATTGCATAGATATATAACGATTGTATTTTCGGATAATATAATAGTATGGATAACAATTATTAATTAGGACTTTATTACACCAATTGAACAACCATTCAAACCCGGGACCTCCCGATTAGAGTTCTGCTGGTGAACCGTTTCCGCTATGGAGAACATCTTAGAATTATATATTTAAAAAGAGCTTGTTAAGTACTTTCAGAATTATCATTATTCTGATAAATTGTATGGCTTAGTAAAACAAAGAACAATCACTTTTCGATGCCACCCTGCATAATCTTGCAGAACAAGTTTAGCACAAACCACTTATTTCTTTCATGCCTAAAAGAGATAACATTTATATACCTACATATAGGCTTTTTTACAGTGTAGTTAGTTCGGATGTTTTGTCCTTTGTAGATTTATAACACTAAAATTGACCAATCTTGCTATTATATTCAACTGGGAGTTTGAAATATATATAATTGAATAATTGACTGGTTGAATAATTGGAACGTTTCAGTCGGATAGTAAGTCGTTCACCTTAGTTTTTACATAACGTGATGATGTCGTTTTTATTTCGAGACGCGTCCCACCTCACAAATCTCGCATTTTTCTCATATTAGTAACACTTTATAATCTGATAAATGGCTACCGTAGTACGGTGCTAATTCAAAACGACGCAGACTAAAAAAATATTTTTCATGTAGTGGATTAAAAATATTTTGAGCGATATAAAGGGTGACGTGACGTTTATGAATTTAGAATATGATTAACTTAGTTAGAAAAACATATTTCTGCTCGACAAGTCATAAGATAACAGTTATGCGTATTCGTATTTATTTCTTATTATTCGTATTTATATTTATTCGTTTTGTTATATTGTATCACATATGAACTTAATTAGAGTCAAAATATAAGTAATATATATTAATTTTCTTTGACTCAAAAAATAATATACAAAGCGTGTTATCATACAATCACAACACGCCCATTTCACTATCAAAGTAGGCAGATATTACGGATACCTTCCTTCTGGAAGGTAATAATGCGCTGGCATATTTGATGACAATTTATGGTATTAAAAATTATTAAATAATAACGAAATTACAGTTAATTCAAATCTAATTAAAAATATTTGAAAATTATATCGAAAGCAGTAGTCTTATCAAGAGATATATTAATCAAAAGTCAATTAATGCAAAATAAACCCTGATTTACAAAGGAATAATTTTATGCATAAATACTTTTCGGACAAACCAAATGAAAATGTAACACCTAAAATCAGAGACAAATTATCTGATTGCTTTTATAATCAGCGATGTTTTTATTATGGTGGTTTCGCTCACCTCTAACTGTGGAAGCTTTTTGTTGTAAGTTGTCGTTATACTCATATATTTTAATTTCCATTGAACCTTATGTGTTATACAAGTATAAAGAGGCAACTCAAAGAGATTCAGATATACTGTGGGTTTTATAAAGTACGACTGCCTTTCGAGAAGGTTCTGCAAGAAACTTAAATAGCAAGATGACTCTTATCATTATTATTATTATAAATAACCAGAAGATGTAAGCGCTAAACGTCACATGTTAGCCCCCGCAAATGTTTGTACCAGACGAGTATCGAACCTGGAACTATGCCATGGACTGCTCTAAATAAGTTCCAAACTCTAGTCAGGTGTATGTATTTCTAAGCATGATGAAATGGACTTTAATATTAGAATGTATCATTAATATTAGTGATACATTTTCTACCATATGGGCAAAAATACAGATACATTCTACTTAAATTTTGGTTGAATGGTACTAAAAGCACACTATAAGGTATGACAATATTCTAAGTCTTCATCAGAAGGTTGATAGGGCTTATTGTTTCTCGGTCTCTAAATCTCAGTAGTAACTTAGCCTTGCAAATAATCTTCATATTTATATGATAAAGTCGTATATATTTTCTGTGTCATAAAGTATAAAATATGTAACAAAATATGTTACATTCAAAGGATAAATAACGTACATTCACATCATACAAATCATCGCTCGCCAGTTAAGTAGTCATTTATTTTCTATTGACGTAATTAGTTCGTTATTTAAGCACGCTTCTCTACACTTGCCGATTAAGTGGCCACGAAACCTACTTGACATAAAAGAACGCATAACGCGTTTCGTAAGCATTAGCATAAAGCATTTCTTTTCCGTAGGATAAGTATGTCCCCTCACGATATTTTCTCTCATGGTTGAAGTTTTAATATAATAATTTGAAAAAGAATAAAAAAATTATATGCATGCGCCAGTGGGTTTGGAACTCGAGTGAGACACACCCACTACACACCTTTTTTCGATTTTCAAAAGCATATTTCCTTTCGTAGTAATTTTACAACATAATACATAATTATTTAAATTTGAAACCCTTATTCATACGTATACGATTTTCCTTATTATTTGTATTAAATACAATTTGAGTAGAGCAAACTATAATTTTTGTCACATAAGAAAAAAGTATTATTGTGCAAATTAACTAACGACAACATGAGTAACATTTGTTACACATTGTAGCGGTATTCTAGACGCAGCGGAAGGTTGTGTTGAGTCACGTATTTATTTTGTGGTGGTTGATTCGTAGTCGGAGCTTTCCAGAGCACAAGGCTGCGCGAGCGCTCTATATAAAGGAGCTCTCTGGCTTCAGTGCTTCAGTTTACCGCTGCCCCTGACAGAAGTCGCATCCCACTCAGGAACACATTCACAAGCACACAACATGTCTCTGGAACGCCAAGTTCGCGCCAAGGTCAGTAAACACCCAAAATACTTTGTTTACCGAGATTTTAATAAAGCGTTACTCCTCGAAAGGAAAATGTTGTTGTTAATTTGTTAGCTGATAAAGTACTCATAAAATAAACGTAACGTAAATCTAAAGTTAATTATCTAAGTAAATTATTCATTGAAACGTAATTCTTTTCAATTTAAAACCGCTATTTACTTACCATATATTATAATCTTAAGTTATGACATTGGTATGTTTTCGACTACAGATCGCCGCCAAGCGCAACCCCGAAAAGGAAAAGGAATGCCAAGAATGGATTGAGGCCATCCTGGGCGCCAAATTCCCGCCAAATGAGACCTTCGAGGATGTCCTCAAGGACGGAACTGTCCTCTGCCAGCTCATTAACAAAATCAAGCCCGGATCCGTGCCCAAGATCAACACATCTGGTGGACAGTTCAAAATGATGGAGAACATCACCAAGTAAGTTCTATTTTTCCATTGAGAAAATTTCTGTTATTGAGAAAATTCTTAAAGACAAAGTAATAATTGAATATGTAACATCATAACGGTTAAATTTCCCATTACTTGTAGTATCAAAATCAGTTATAAGTGCTTGAATTTCGATTTAAATGAGCATTTATTAAATGTCGTTTTTTACTTTAGCTTCCAGCAAGCATGCAGAAACTACGGAGTGCCCGACATTGATGTGTTCCAAACCGTCGACCTGTGGGAGAAGAAAGACATCGCTCAGGTTGTCAGCACCCTCTTCGCTCTTGGAAGGGAGGTAAGAATAAAAACATACAAATGACTATTTGCTATTGTATGTCACGTGACATTATCACAAGTAACAAATTGTGATAGAAATTTTCAAACTGAGTTCGAATTGAACTTAGACAGTCATACTTACGTTAATAGATAGGCTATACACACCTTTCAATGTATCATTACGTCTTTCGCGACAATGTAATACTCGTAACATTAATGTCAGTTAATATGAATAAAGTACTTACTTTTCAAAGGGGTTTAGAATTAAATTTCAAACTATGTAAACCGGAAAGCTGAAAGCTTTACGAGTAGATAAGTACTTTTGATTTCCAACTCGTTTTAGTAATAAATGTAAACATTCACACCCTTCGGTGTTCTTGCAATCGCCCAGAATAGATCGCGTTACACGAATTTGTATTATACAACACAATTTTACAAAATGACGTGTTAGAGTAGCGATGGACTAAACAAACACGGCGAGAGCGAAGAGTTGAAACTCTGCCAAAACTAAGAGTTATGACCTTCATGAATTTCCAGATTTCATTACTTTATCCAAGGTCACATTTTTATAATCTTACACAACCACTTTCAACCAATTTTTTTTTACTTTTATATTTAGACTATTACGAAACCCACTTTATCTAAATCCAAATTTGACTGTTTGTTCGAACTGATTCTCCTAATAAGAGACAAAGTCTAATTGAACCTTTTTGCTTAGACCCACAGACACCCAGAGTGGACCGGCCCCACCCTCGGCCCCAAGCCCGCTGAAGAGAACAGGCGTGACTTCTCCGAGGAGGTGCTGAACGCCGGCCAGACCATCGTCGGCCTCCAGGCTGGCTCCAACAAGGGAGCTTCCCAGTCCGGACAGAACATCGGCGCCAGCCGCAAGATCCTCATCGGCAAGTGAAAATTGTACCCTCACAAAGTGATACTATATTTAAGATATTCCTAGTACAAAAATAAGTGAAGAGAACGCTATTCATAATGAAATTGGAAAGTCTTGTGTGCCAAGTCAGTCGTGTTGAATGAGATCCCTTCGTGACCTCATGAATTGATTGTGGGCCTGTTTGCAGTTAATAAAACGTAGCGCTGATTTAGTTTTGTACTTAATTATGTCTAGGTTAAGGAATGTATTTATTATTGATTTCCACTGTATTTTGTATTTTATAATAAAATAATATGTACATTCTGTATGAGTTTTACTTTTACACTAAGCACTGCATTACCGAACAAAGCCTTTAGCAAAACCTAAATAACAGCAAACATTTTAAATCACTTGATGTTAAATGAATAAAATATTGAAATTAAAAATAGCAGAAATAATTAAAGTTTTGCTAGATCATAACGTGAATGTAAAAATTACTATTTTCCTACGGATCAAGATATAGCGAGAGAAAGCAGATACTTTAAATCATTCATTAAAAGGTGAGTGTATTTGTACTTAGTAACAATTTATTCTTTCTTTAGCACTATTTTGAATAGTCAAAAATGGAACAGACGAATGCTTTATGGTAGATAGTACAAATCTTCATGGCGAAATGAATCAACCATTGTATCAACCTTTTCCGTAGCATTTGCTACGAATTTAACAAAGTACGAGTCACTATTAATGTATATGATATAGAGAAATTAATCAATTACTGAACTATACAAGCTTTAATAAACAGAACTACAGACGTACGTTAGTTTTTAAATCAGTATTTAATTAAAAGAAAAATGATATTATAATATGTTACTTGTTGTGTTAAGTACCATTGTACAGTAATATGTCTTCTATGCGTATACAGCTCAAGATTAACAAGCAAACAAGCTGCAGGAGGAGAGAGATACAAACCAATTTAATTTTCATACATAGCACGCTTCACACCTTGTGTATATACACTCCCTTTTTTATTGTGCCGGAGTAGTCAGAGGCTTGCGTGCCCATCTCCGAAATTTCAAAGGCATTATAGGTATTGGTCAATCGAAACCCTAGTTTCACTCGATAGACAGCACCCAACGTGATAGGTAATGAACCGCATCGCCGTATATAGGCACTGATTATTACCTATCCCGAGGGATAGGCAGGTTTTCTCACGATGTTTTCCCTCACCGTTAGCGTCTACAAATTACGTACGTAAATGAATAACACATTAAAATTCATTTCATTCATTAAAATAAGAAGTCAGAAGTCTTACCCATTGGGCTACAGCCGCTATACTCATTAGATATTAAATTAGATTAATATCTAATATAATGTTCACTATCCCTTATTAAACTTATAATTGATTTTTACATAAAAATTAAGTAAGTTATTTACTGACGGGAGATATCTTTAGAATGTGACTCCAAATGTATGTAAGTATACTAATAATTTTCTTCTCCGATGTCAAATAGATAGAACCTCCGACTGTATAATAAATATATTGCAATCACCTTTAGGAATGTGATTAGGATTGTAATTAACAGACTAGTCAACCCAATAATTCTATGAATATTTACCCTAGTTCCTCAATTACCAGCTATGATAGTAAGGAATAGAAGAAGTTTACAGTACAAACGTCCTCGGCTAGCAAAATGTCTAAAAGAAATATTACTTAAGCTTTACGAAAAAGTTTGACCAATATGTAGGTAGGTCATATAGGTAGGTATATGTAGGTTTTACTATAAAACTTTTCTATTACAGTAACAGACGTTATCTACTTATATATGTATTCGTATTATAGGGCATTACTCTAATACGCAATCATGTGACTGGTACAGGAAACGGGCAGTCGTGTAATAATTGGGCCTGTTACACTTTAAACACCCAACGGAAATACTGTTACGAGAATGCTTTACGGCTTGGCCTATGTTATTGTTATACCTATAGCTCTTAAATAATTTACGGTCTTATAGTACATACATACACACAAATCTGAACGGTTACACTACAGAGGGGAAGGCACTTCGGTAGATATTACGGATCAACATTTGTACCGATCCATACCACTTTCGCTTCATTGACACTCATACATCTTCTCATACACACTCGGCGGTTATAGTTACTCCTAACGTCACCCTATTTCAATATAGCGTCTATCTGACTGTTATATGTCTTATTGAGCCGGCTCCTACGTAACCGCCCTTCCACTTCACTCATTCATATTCCAATGTGCTATCATTCATCCATACACCGTGTTACTTGGAAGTTAGAATTAAGTCTAACGTCACCCTTTTTGAAAAAGTCGTCTTTCAATTACCAAATATACAATGAAAATCTTTATTCTCCTTGGTCACCTTTGGGCTTCATTTTGGTATTGAGATGACATTTATATGGAACATTGGCGACAATTTGGTGACCATTGTCTAATAGAATCAATAGACTCCTAGTCCCTTAGTCACCTCCTACGACATGCCGGAAAGTACGGCAGATGGTTGGCAGACTTTTTATGTCCCAGACTAGCACTTCTGGAGATTAATAGACTATACTAATGTAATTTCATATACATAAAGTCCTTTCATTGATGATTCGTAGTCGTAGCATTTAATTTTAAGTACAGAATTGCAAATGTGTGCTAAAGTGGACAAAGTTAATGATTTATGACAAAGCCAATCTGCTACTACAATGGCGCAATTTCATATTCTACATATACTCCGTATTAAACCTAGTGACTTTATTTTTCGTATATCTGCAATAAAATACTATTTAATGAAAATATATATACTCGTATATATAGATAGTATATGTATGTATTGCTTTTACAAATCTGCACTATAGTGAAGTGAACGGAAAATAGTTTCGAATTTTTAACATGTATGCATATATTCGGCTTTACTTCCAACGAGATACACACTGTCTGAATCTTTGAATGATGAATACAAAAAGTTCTGGAGTCCCTCATATTGCTTATAACCTTAAGAATAATGCTCTCCTATATCTCAATTACGCAGAAGGCTTCATACTATTTGATTACTAATTCGTTACGGTAAAATTTTATAAATGCCTGTTTTTTATTTATGTGATATCAATTGTTATTGTAATTTTGTTTCACTGGTATACCCATATGAAATTAATATTCCTATATTTAGTATACTCAATAAACTAGCATTATACTCAAAGTATTAATAATGTTATTATAATTATATAAAGAAACTAAAGTTATTATATTTAACAAAAAAAACAATTCCTTTAGTAGGCTGGGCATAAATATATATAATAAGCTTCCAGAATCTATCACGTGCTTACCTCTAGACGAATTTAAAGCTGTCACTAAAGCTACACTGATGGGGAGCCTATAACGAAATAAATGAGTAAATAAGTTCAATACTGTTATGTAGTCTTTCATTTTGGTCTGCTTGCGGCTTCACAATACATGTTTTTATTGGTTTATTGGGACTCCCTTAAGTTGTTGAACAGGTTATTCGTTTGATTGCTGGTGATGCTTCAGTCACATTCTGATGCATCGTTATTGAATTTTCTGTTGAATATTTTCTGTAGTTTCTTGGCATTTCTTCTCTGCACGTTTTCCTTAACGAAATGCCAATTGTTTAATTAGATTTGGTTTTAATTCTTAAGTTTATTTAATTTGTGATTGAAAAAAGAAAAAAGAGTGAAAATGTCAGTTTTACATGTAAAATGTTTTTTTCTGACTTTCAATAAGTGATATTTGTGGTCTTTATATTGAATGAAAAGCATTTTCTTTATGTGTAACGTTCAGGTATTTAAAATATATGTCTTTTTTAGAATATTATGACTTCTTTCTTTCCTGTTGGAGACCAACGATAAAATTTCACCGAATCCAATACCGGCAGAGCGCCTTTGTACAAAATGAAGGCTGTGCTGTACTAGTATGCTGAATGTGTGGGTTGGATTTTCATTCTTTTGATTTTATATAAAGAAATCGTATTTACAAAAGAATGAGTTTGTTTGAATTTTCTACACCTTCACAGCTAAGATATTTTTAACTGAAACGAATGAAGAGGGTAGAAATTTGTATTTTCTTTGTCGTAGGCGGACCACTTGAGTCGTAGCCTCAAAATGTCTTGCTACGTACTTTATTTGTATGACCTATGTAACGACCTAGTTTGATATTCTGCCTGGGATACTGAATTCCTCAGATCCAGTTCTGAGCTTCTCATTTTCCAAGGCTTATTAATAGAAAAGCCTGCAGATCTGTCTGTATGTTTTTTTGTCAGTGTCTCGTAGCTGAGCGCACAGTGCACACGTCTCTTAATAGACCAGTCAGAGGGCGTCCGTGATACATTCGAGTATTCGTATCATCCGAGAGATGGGGTTTCAAACCGTTTCTCTTTATTTACCACAAGATGGCAGTACTCTACGCCCACCACAGGTGAGATTGATTTGATGTTATGCAACAGGAGATACAACAAGTCTTCAAAGATTTTCTCCAAGCATGATCCGCTAGATATTTTTAGGAAGTTCAGTTTTTAAAAAGTTTTCTGATCAGATCCGATCTGGGACTTGGACTCTGGTACTATGAAGACTAGTAGTTTTTAGAATTGAGAGGATATACAATGGAGTTTACTACACAGTCAAGACACACAATACCATTAGGTCATCTAAACAATCAAGCTGTTTTAGGGTACACCTTACATGACACATAGGTCATATATATAATTAGTATACACTTACCATCACAATGAAAATTATTTATAAATATTGAATGACGCTGCACATAATTCTAATATTTTCACAATATATTTAGTAAATAACATTTGGCAGCTTCAATGGTCTTCAATGCGTTATTCGGTTATCCAACCCAAGCAAATCGCATTGAATGAGTGATAGATGCTTTTGGTCAAGTACATCCGAACTATCAACTACTCTGCATGGAAATTTTATTTCAAGGATGTTTAGAGAAACCAAAGAACACTTCAACTTACACGATCAATTTATGAATACTCATTAGAGTGATAAGTGAAATTTTCATTTTACGTGAATACATTGGGGTAGGATAGGTTACGAACGGAAAGTCGGCCTAGAATATTTAAAGCTATAACCTAAAAAGCTACTTATACATGCAGTAATTTGGAGAAGTCAGTATCTACATGAAATACTCCACCTGCTACGTTGAAGTATGACGAAATGATAAAAGTATGTTTTAAAAGCTCCTAATTATTTGTCTTCAAAAATATGAACTTTCTGACCACTCCTCAAAGGACTTTAGTTTTTGAGGTCGTAAACTCTATGTTGTTATACTAATAACATGTTTCTAAATTATTCTTATGACGTAAAGTTTTTTTTTACACCAGTGTCACAGTAAGTTCTTAAATTATTAGGAATAGTTTCGAATGAAGATATTACCTATTATTATCGAGAACACCTACATCGTTTCCTGTAATAATGCCACTTAGATGAAGAGCCGACATATGTTGTTCAACATCAAAGAGCTCTACAGGCTCGTTATCCAATCATGCTTTCATAAATAAATATTTAGGTCATACTTATTTTCTGCTCGTAGCATTATGAAAAGCTGATTGATGAAAACTTTGGAACACTGTCCTCATTTCAATTTCGGATACATTATAAAGAATTTTGCAGTCGCCTGAAAATATTAAATTGACTATCAATTTAAATACAATTCAAGGGGATACAGAGTTTAGTTTTAGAAGGTTATGACGTGAATATTGTATGTATGATAAGTTTTGGTCAAACCAAGTTATAGACATTTCTATTTATCTAGAGAGGGAATGGAGAACATATTCTTTTGGTTTGATTCCGGTAGAACATAGGCACAGGGATGGACAGATACGATGATTTCCCTTACCGTTAGCGGCTGTAAATTATGCCAGAGCCGAGATTCGAACCTAGGACCTTTCTCATAAAAAGTCAGAGGTCTTACCCACTTGGCTAAAGTCGCTTATACCTATAGACTACGTGTGATATTGTAATACAATTCTTATTTATGCTTTCGTCTATAATCAAAACAGCTAATTAAATCTAAATTGGTGAAACCGCAGAGATTACGTAACAAGTGCTAGGATGCAAAACAGTAGCACTAAATGACTAATCTAAAATAAGATAGTCATAACAATCGAGCGTTTGCGAAATCTAAACAAACGCGGTTTAATCGTAGCTTATTTCAGGAGTTGTAAACACATCAGATCATTGCGAAAGTTTGTTCAGTGAATCTTAAATGAGCGATTGCCAGTAATAAAGAAGATTGGTGGAATTCTTTTCAGCGATTCACTAAGATGTAATGAATGTAAGCTGACTGATACTTTTAAAATACATAGTGAATAAAACTCAATATAACCATTACAGCACTGAATATACATAGACTCGGTTACCTTTTCTTAATCTAGTCATAGATGTCTATGACATTTGAGTATAAAGTCATGTTTACATACATACACATTACGCCTGATTCGCTATAGAGGGGTAGGCAGAGGTCACAGATACCCATTTGTCCTGATCTGACAGACCACTTTCACTTCATTGACATTCACACATATTCTAATACACATACATGTTTACATAGGTACCTAAGTTAATAAGCGATAACAATTTGTTTCTCAAATTGTGTTTTACTACTAATATAATATTTTAATGAGTAATAACGTATCAAATGTGAAGTTCCACTGGAGTAAGGTGTTTTGTTCTCAATGTTTTCTCTTCGTCTAGTTGAAGAATTTCTCGCATTTAACTGATACTTTAATAAACTTTTAGAATATCGCTAACATTGTTTCAAGTCAGGTTTTTTGTTTTTTTCGCTAATCGAGCTGAAATATACCTATACCAGTACCTACTGTCCTATCCCTTTTTTTAGATGGTCTTCAGCCTAACTGTGGAGCATCTTACAGAATTCCAAGTGTAAAAGTACTGATTGATTATAATTAAGATTTAATAACTGGCTATAAATTTGTTTCCTCTTTATCTTACGTATCCTTGGTATCATTAACGATACCTGTGAACGAGGAAGATCGAACATTTCACTTCGACCATTCACTTGAAGGGCCGAGAATTTCAAGATGCTGATGAAAGTCTAACGACTACGTGGATCTTTATGTAAAAAGACGTTACTAGTAACCTTGATGTTGTGTATCCGCAAATTTACAAATATAGATTCGATATCGTAAATATACAAGACCATTGACGTAATTTCCGATATTCCTGTAGGATCCTAAAATGTCTCAGCCGAAGAGGATATTTGTAACATACATATACCGGGTGCTTCAAAAAAATGTATACACACTTTAAACTATTGTAGTTTCCCGCTCTACAAGGCTAATGTTATATTTCTTCGCCAGGTGCCAGCATAATCGTCCCTCTATGTTATATTATCAGTTGGAATTTGTAATACATATACATGTATGCATTGTCGTTCTACATATTTTAAGGACTCGTTCGTTCTTGGTCCTTTGAAAAGTGAATATAAGAGTAGTTCACTATAAGATGCATAAAGCTTGGGTTAGTCTATGGTTGGGTAGGTAGTGTTGTATTGTCCGTTTGAACCGGGTTTGCAGAGTAAAAGTAGCTACATGTTATGAATATGAGCAGCCAGCCAGTTTTCATGTTATTCTGGCTGCAGCCCACGCACCCGGGTCGCTGCTAAGGCCACCTGCCTCTATAAAACAACTGACATTCAATTGTGTTTAATTTTGTTTGTTACTTAACTGTATTACTTCATATTTTATTATTTCTTATTGGAAAAGAGGTTGCTTTTAATAAAATATTACTGCCAGCTTAATTTACTTATTGATAGCTTGGAAAATATTATATAGGTTTTGCTATTAAGTTCTAACGAGAATTAATACGTATTTTTTGGAGTTTTCGTAAAATTTACAGTAAATGTAATGTTTAGAAAATAAACTCATTTGTTTTAATTTAAATTTGAGTTGTTTGGTTAGAATGCATGTGGGAACAACAACGGTATGCGGAAATTCCAATACATTCTTGCTGCAGTGCAAATGGAACCCAGATGAGGTTGAAACTATTCTCCGCTATACGTAATATCAGTAATAGTTAAACATAACTACTCAATAATATTAGGTACTCGGGTCATTTTCTTCAAAATACTACTTCTCTATGGAAGTATTTTAAATTTATAGTCCAAATTAAAATAACGTTATCTACCAAATTAATAGTTCAGTTCATGTGTGGTAGGTATTGGCTACAACTAACGAATTTAGAATTAATATATGATTATCCTTTATGGGGTCAGATATTAACTAGTAGGTAATAGTTTGTCGTATCCATCTCGGCAATAAGTGTAACTGTAACAGTCGTCTATGGTGCGTCAACAAAGTCAGCAGCTCAGTGAACAAATAATTATTTTCGGCTGAATATTTAGTCAATTGTGATGCCAAACTGGCTAAATATGTTCGCTTTGGGATAAGATTTGGATCCTTAACTGGAACGAACCGAAGAACAAGAAAGAGAGCAAGGAATTGGAGCATCGAATTCGTTTTTCTTCGGTTGTAGCGGCTGGCGGCGTTGGTGTAACCATGGCGATGGAATAACAAGAAGTTCAAACGCCGTGGCATCAGTGTTTGTACTTCAACCGACATAACCTTAGTGATGAATGGCAAAAAAAAGTGTAACTGTAACAAAAAATCGTTGTTAAATATATCTTGGTTGTTAAATATACACATATACAAATCAACCAAGGGTAAGCAGAGATCTCGTATCCACGTTTTTCCCAGGCAAACCACTTTCGCTTCATTGACATCCAAGGTTAAGAAAACTGTCCTCATTTTAGTAGCTCAGAAAACACATCGTGGTTATCTAGGTAAAAGTTTTTAGTTATTTATATATTCAAGGGTCGTTGTCACCTTCAATATTCCAGACAGTCGTTAAAATGCTAAAGTGTAAGATCACGTTTGACATATTGCCAGAAAATTCTGTTATCATTAATTCCTACTCAGATGAAGGTTTGTTTAGTAAATAAGTTTTTGTTTTGGTGTAGGTATCATTATAATATACAGAAAAAACTGTACATCGCATGATCGTTATCTTCTTTCTTCTTCTTAATCTAGTATTCTTATAGGTGATTAATAGTGCACGTTCGAATTTATCGTACGGACTCTTAAACTATACAATAAAGAACGATACAAGAGAATAAAAGTATATATAAAGTAAAACTACGAGTCTTGAAATTAGGTCCACCTTGAATTATGTAAATAACTAGGTTATTTGTTTATAACACTGCTGGGCCTCTCTCCCTTTTCTACTAGCTGTTATAAGTGAGTTCCGGCACATCGTGGGATAGGAGCCAAAATAGTATCGCCCTCGTTTCCTCGTTTTCAGGGCTTTTTCTTGAATGCCAATAGATAAAGCTTTAGTTTATATATTTAGTTTAACAGTGCCTTTAAATAATAAGTACTTTAAAAGAAATTTGTATAAATGGTTATATGGTTTGTACTGAATTAAAAAACCACCGAATGCATTTTTATTCCGTACCTTTATGTTGTTATGTTGAACAGTTCAAAAAGTGTAAACAAATGGTACAGTAGGGACGATATTTTTTCGTTTTCGTTTGATCCTTCAGTTCCTTCCAACTGTGCCCCATCAGGTTAACAACAGGGCTATATGATGGAATAATTTGATTCATAATTACCTGTATTTGAAAATAAAGGCTATATTACTATGATTGTTGGAGCTATATCTTACCTCTTTGAGAGTATGAAAGAAAACATTGTCGTGATAATATTAATAGGAGAACAGGTGCGGTCACTTGGCATTCACCCCGGTTGCCGTGTTGTGTGCGACACGGCACTAAACCAATTGTGTGCTCAAAATGAGTTATCATAAATATTCGAGACACATTTTATTCGCTACTCAGGAATAGATCTTGTAGTGACACCAAACTGTACATAAAAAGTATGAAACTAATAATAGCAAAGAATGTTCATAATAAGTAAAATAAATATATTTGTATTTAGACCAAGATTGGTTAGTGTACAATATTATCATCAAACATTTAATAGAAGTGATTACTATAAGCCTCGTCGGAATAATGTGAGATTTAATTGATCACTAATCTTCATTTAAAACCTTGAATTCAGTTTCGGTTTTTAATCGAGGCTTTTGCTGGATCCACTATCATTCACTAAAATATTTTTAACAAATAATTTAACTTAAAAACCAAATTATGCGACTCTATCATCCCTTTATATTTATGGTCTTAAACTCTTGAGCCAAATTTGTCAACTTACAATTGAACAACCTATTATGTCTTTATAAACAAACTGATATAACAGCCAACTGTCTCGATTCGTAGACGAAGATGGATTTAAATAATGATTGATATTAAAGTTACGTATGGTTGTGTTCGTTTTGTTATAAAACGACGAAAACATTTGAATTATGTTGATGGTTTGTTTTATTCTTTTATTCAGAAACTTCTTGAGTCTATACGTAGATAAAACGAAATGAAACCGAAGTGATAATGCAGAAGTCCAGGTACTTGGAAGATACTGTTTGAATCATAAGTTCTCACAGAATATTGCATTAATAATTTATTATTAGTCCATTTAAATTATTTTACATTTTTATTAGCACTATCATTTTACTAATCTCATCTGGGAAGCCAAATCAACACGTATCATCAATCATGTTTTTGTTGTTTCGCAGTACTTATCACCAGGTAGTCACTAACCAACACGATAGTGGTAGGCCAAAACAAACAGCTGTTATTAGACACAGACTAATGCCAGTACTGATACAACATCTTTATTCATAGCGGATGTCTTTACCAATATGCAACAATTGTATACGATGGAATCAAACCAAGAACTAAATGGAGCCAAAGGGGAGGGTAGAGTTGGACGGGGTAGGCCGCGTAGAACTTATACAGATCAAATTGAAAGCATTCTTCTCAAGTATGAGAAAATTAATGTTTGTAACTGAAACAACTAAGATTTGTCACAATAGTTCCTGGTGGTGATCAAAAGTCTCTACCCCGTTAGGGACGTAGAGAAGTATGTTAAATCCAGAAATTGGATGAAATTTCCTAACAGTCAAATCAACATTTCAAATGATCGTTTTAACCCTGTGCACAAAAGCTGCGTCCTTTGTAAAATTTGGCAACGCTAAAGTCTGTTTCTGAAAAAGATGTTGGAATGAGTGTAATGTGATAAAATGAGCGCATACCTACCACATATAGTCGCAAAAGTACCGTGTGCATATTTGAAGCGTCATCGCTGAGTACGTATGTCATTGTTGGAAAGCGAACAATACAAAAAGCGAAAATATTCAAAATTCGAATATTGTAGCGGATGCAGCTGTATTTCAAATAAACGATAACTGCATGTTCCGGGTTTGAATTCTTGTAAAGCCAAACACTAATACTATTTTTTCATAACACAGTAAAGCTTTCCTACAAAAGGGAATTGTGAGCTAGATTTAGAACTGGATTCCACTTATAACTTTGACTTTGTATTTCAATTCACAATAACAATGTATATCTCCTTAGTAGACTGACGAAAAAATATTTTTATAAGAAAGTCCAAGAAAATTCAAAAAGGCTTTGGTTAATAGGTTATCATACTGAATATTTTCAACACAGAATCGCATGTCTACAAATTAATAGTTGACACTTTATACGTCATCAGACGAATTCAGTAGACTTTTATGATCTGACGAAAGGATGTGAATCACCCATATGTCTTGTGAAGTCTGTGGCTTCGCTAGATATTTGATGTTGGGTGCCGATGAACTCATTTTCTAATACTTTCAGCAACTGTGTAGGATGCCTTCATGATAGATTTTATTAATATGAAATAGACACAATACAGTTTATTTTGACAGTCTAAAATTAAATTGGAATTTGGATGTTTGTATTGATATCATGCCCGTTTCTCTATAGATCGGTAAACATATTTATGAAGAACCGATATTCTGACTGAAATTCTCAATTGACGTATTGCATTACCGTATTAATAACTGGTATTTATATGTGTTTCCTTTTACACCATAACGTTTATTTTGGCATTCGGAGGAGCTCTCCTATAAAATACTATTTTTGATAATAACGTCACTACGTATGCTTCTCTACTATACCTCGCACTTTCCGTCGTTAGTGTTACATGAACTATTTTAACGTGTTGACACTTTCATCATCTATTTCGATCCTGCAATCCATTTTTAAAACTCCTGCGTAACTACGGCTTCCGCTTTAGTTGTTCGTACTTTTAATATATCTCTACTACGTACAATTTACCTAATCTACTATCAATGAACAAAAAGAGACGTTACAGAAATGACAGTCCGAATCATAACATTGGAGAATCCTTAGATAAATTATCGATTGCTAACCACCTAGATCAAGCAGGGTGACGATTAGAGATGATAATTCGAGAAGTACATTTTCTCAGCCCTGAAACTAACAACATTATTTATTCGTATTGTGTACGGGAAATGTTGTAGTACTACGTCGTTTGTTTTCGTTACAATTTCCAGCGATGAGTCAGATAAAAAGAATTTCCCTTGAACGTGCGTACAGTTATAACAAGAAAATAATTGTGTTTAAATATCACTGAATGGCGTAAACAGTCTTAAAAAATACTATCGTGTAGAATGTTTTAGCTTTTGATATGATACGAGTAATATGAGAGCAAATAAGAGTTGCTACAACTGGAGTACAAGTTTACCATTCAAGTATCGTCGCTCTAGACAATCCAGTCTAAGAAACTAAGCCATCCTTAGGAATGTACTGCGAACATAGACCGGCCAATTTCCCTAAAGATCGCAATTATCAAGTTATTACGTATTACTTTTAAAAAGCTGGTAAAAAACCTTTATTTCATGTAATTATAAAAAATATATTATATGTTTGCAAACATATTTTACGTAGATAGTCTTCTGCTTTTTGTTTACTAATACTAATAATACTCACTGAATTAAGTACGGGTGTGTATATGGTTTATCAATGTTCTTGCCAAAAATATGACTCAATGTACTAATATTTATTTTCAGTACTGTGTTCAATTTTGACTCATCATTGTTGATTGTATCGTCACAACCTTGTCTAATAATAAAACGTACTTGTAATTTATTGCTATTTACGACTGCATACCTAATAATAATGTAAACGAATATAGAACTTTCGAGTACTTCCTCAATATTCAATAACAATGTACGACCTATTTGTCGCTGTTAATAACTTTTTGTAATGACAGAATGCCAACTCCTTTTTCGGAATATTGTTGAAGTTAATTACGATTTCGGGAAATGTAATTTAAAACTGGGCTTTTGACGTAAGAATGGTAATCGTAACTTTCTATTTTTTTGATCTAGATCCATTTAATTAATTTATGAGACATAAACAAACATATTTATTTTCGTTATAAAAATGGCTCGAATATTATAGTGAGAGAAAACATCGTGCGAAAACCTACCTGTTCTCCCAACATATAACAGTTAGTGCTTCTAACTCGCGACATCACTTACCACCTGTCACATTAAGTACTGACAATCTGGTCAACACGTGGCCATATAATTACTACCTTCGCTTCAATATTCCTTCAATATTTTAATATCAATATTTATTTTAATATTATGTGAATCGCAATTTCAATGTGATTGCAGCTTCACAGGGCGGGTTCTTATTGGAAACCCGTAAAATTTATTGCATAGCATATATATATATTTGCATATATATATATTCGTTGTATTGAAGGTGACACTTCAATCACATTCTAATGGAATTAAATTTTTTGGCGAATATTGTCCGCAGAGTTTTTTGGCATATGCTCTCTGCAGATTTTTCTTTACGTAATGCCAATAGTTAAATTAATTTTATTTTTAATTATCATGAATATTAAATAATGTTTATGATAATTATTTCATAAAAATAGTTTTTTTTTTACTTTAAATAAGTTATTTTTATAGTCCTTATGTTGAACAAAACTTCATTTCATTTCATTTCTGTGGACCCCACAAGGGTTTATAGGTCGTGTACGCGTTTGTATTTTTTTGTCCTTAATAACACAAAATAAATTCACGACCTCAAAACCTTTTCGAGGTAGTCAAATGTTGTATGACTACTAATTTAGCATACCTTGGCAATGTACGTTTATAAACTTAGCATACCACTCCAAGCCTCCTTTTTACCGTATGAGCAGGTTGTAAGCCATGCCACTCCTTACAGATATTAACTGATTATTTACCTAATTCAGGAAAAAGGCTAGTTTATTTACGATTCGATCCCTCATTAACCTTTATGGAAACATCAATCTTAAAAATTATTTTGTTAATAATTTTATTATGAAAATTAATATTCAAGATAAAAGTCCAAATTCATCCCGAATAAATTTACGTATTTTATTGAGTTTTGTATACCCATTGACTTATACTCGTATAATTAATAAAGAGAGACTTATACTCGTATAAATATAAAGAGAAATAAATCGACTAACTTAATACAGACAACTTCAATCAAAGATTTTGCTCTATCATATCTATCTGTAGGGCGTTTGTGCAGGCGGACAGTGATAATAGTACCACAACATTTTTAATGTTTTATAAAACAGAGTGAGACTTACCGAAAACACATTAATTACATACATTATTATTACTTAAAATTTCTAGCTATAACTTTTAAAGTATCAATGTTACTTATTAAGCTTACTTAAATACACTAATTAATTGTAGGTTTGTGAAAACTAAATAAGACTATGCGCTTTAGATATTTATAAAAGTTAACTAAGTACGAAATAAGTATCTGATAAACATTACTTAACTACAGTAACACTTTCACTAGTTGCACTTATCTGAAGTACGTTAATAATGAGATAATACTCGTATAATCTTACAGCACATCTTGTTAATTGATCTCGGTTAAAATTATTGCCGATTAATAAATTATCACAGTTTGATTGTTTAGATACACACCAAAATGATTAGAAATGAAAACTCTTGACAGATTCCATGAACGATAAGCACCTAGGTGATGTGATAGCGTCTATCGTTCGAGCGCAAAAACTACGAATCGAAATTTTTCACACGTGACCAATTTTATTTGTAACAAGTGTTTATAAACGTACATTGCTAATGGCATATTTTGTAGAATTATCTCATAAAGTGAGTAATAGACGGTGTGTTTTGCTGACAGGGTGCAGAGGGGCGGAGGGCGGGCGTCCTTCCCGCCGGTGGAGCCGTGTGCAACCAGCATATAGACTACGGTGCGAGCCGCCCTCCGGCATCATTCGAACTCCGCAAACTGCAGTGTTGGCATCTCAGCCCTATACAGAAATCGCGACCGGGAGTTGAAATCTCATTACGACCTCAAGAAACAGGTGTGTGAAACAGTGCGACAAAGTTCCTAGTTCTTAAATGTGTGTTGCTTAAGCCAAACAAGCGTGTTTCGATGATGTTGTGAAGTTGTCTCTATTGGATATCGTGTTGCCTGGAAGGGCCTAATTTGGGCAGACGTAACTCAGCCGCGCCCCGCCCTACGCGGCTGTATTTTGGACGAAACAAACACCGTGATACGGGTCTATCATATTAAGTTTTACTTGCAGTTGTAAATAAAATAAATATGTCATGGTTTCGTAAAGTTTGAGTGTTTGAAGCGATTTGGACCAGATCCAAATACTCCGCAAGAAGCTTTATAATCATTGAAGCTGCGGAAACGTGTTTTTATATTTACAAACACGTTCTCGTGCTAACAGACTTACTGTTGTGTTTACGGTGAAGTACCGATTAAGTGGCTAGCATACATCTTTCATTTCTAGTTTTATTATGAAATCCACTAGCATATTAATTAATCCCTGAACCTGTCAGCGACCTCAATACATTGCTGCCAACAATAGAATCTTGGCCGACATTGCACTTTATTGCAGTATACCTTAGCGGCTTGTCGTGTGTCGATTTTAAAGCTGTTCATTGTAATTTGCAGGATAAGTTAGACAAGCACAATGCCTTTCAAGCCCATTGAGAACCCCAAGTGCCCCAAGTGCACCAAATCAGTGTACGCCGCCGAAGAGCGCGTCGCCGGAGGATTCAAATGGCACAAGATGTGCTTTAAATGTGGTGAGTACTATGCACCTACCTAATGGTTACTCTCAACAATATTTTATCTCGAATGCATTGAAATTCTTATGATTTCAGTAGGAAAAGAGCTATAAAAGTTATAAAGTACCCTAAACTAACTTTTAGTTATTTATAGAACACACTACTCCGATAAAGTCTGTTAAGACAATTTTTAAAAGAGAGATTTTAAACTTTTACTCGTAATATCTTTGCAAACAACTAAGTAATGCCCTTTGTGACTGTAGGAATGTGCCAGAAGCTGCTGGACTCCACCAACTGCACAGAGCACGAGGGCGAGCTGTACTGCAAAGTGTGCCACGCGCGCAAGTTCGGCCCCAAGGGCTACGGCTTCGGCGGCGGCGCCGGCTGCCTCTCCATGGACAGCGGCGAGCACATCAAGGACAACGCGTAAGTGGCCGCCCCTCCCCTGCGGCCGCCGCGACCCTCGTAACACATTAACAGCGTGTATGCCACCCACTCTGCCCACCAGTAGAGGACGCTCCACTCTATGTACTAGCGCCGCCTGATGCGTGCATTGCATGACCACCACCGTCTTTGTCGTAGCAGAAAGCGAAGGCTCAGCAGCTGTCGCGTTCGCATCCACGTCTCGACTGCAGCGGTGCCGCGCACACTTTTTCTATTGTAATTTTAATACTTAGTTAGGATTAATTTTATTTATTGTTATTCGCTACCGCTTAATTTATTTTGTTTATTGGTCTCATATTAAAACTTTATACAAATGAAAAAAAATAAACAAAATGTAATAAAAAACTGAACCTAGTCCTTAGTTGTTGTCTCTCCTGGAGCGCAGCAGTGGCGCTGTGGCGACACTCTGCAGCGCTCCTTCCCCTCCCCCTTCCCGCGCCACGCGCACCAAGCGCCAGGATTCCACGGTGAGAACCTTATATCGTCAGTGCGTATTCAAAATCCGATATGTGATAAAAGACAACTTTTCAGGAGGCACAAAAAACTGTTTATTTTACCTGACTGATCCATTTTTTTTTTATGAAATCACAAAGCGTTTTTTGTTAAAGCGCGTAATTTTGGGAATATCACAAATCGGGTTTCACAGGGACGCGTATCAGGGTTTACCGAGTAAATTGATGTAAAAAGAAAACAAACGTAAAAAAGCACATATCGGTTTTTGAATGCGCACAGACGATATACGCTTGGGCTCGGTTTCTCCTTCGCACCTAGAGGCATGCGCCTGTATTCTTATATCCTCTGTCGAATAACTTTCTCCGCTACTAACAACTCTAACTCGTAAACTAATGCTTGGATCTAGCCTAACTTTAGTATAAGTGATGGGATAAGGAAAGACCCTCATTAGGTCGTAGCTGTCGTTGCCTTGAGCCAGAGAGAGGCGCGTGGCCGTGAGTACTTTGCTTCTCCCATTACGGCGGAGGTGCGTCGCCGCTGTTGCTTCACGCAAAAGGTTTCCGTTGTGCCAACACTTGGGCAGAGCGCTTGGACGCTTCTAACACCTCTACAAAGAGCAAGCAGTTGCTAATGATTACGCCCCGATTGCTAATGATACAAATTAATGTTTTTTTCTTATGTAGGGACGGAGCACGCACAAATGGCGCTTGCATGGAGCCGCGAGCCATTATAAAGGCGCCGCCCGGGCAGGGATGTCCACGCTGCGGGGGCTTTGTCTACGCTGCTGAGCAAATGCTGGCAAGAGGCCGCGTAAGTATTCAAATACTAGTGGAGTAGAAAAGCTCAATACGCTTTTGCTTACAGTCACAATGAATTGTTGCTCGTCATTATACTAGCACATTGATAAACGAGACTTTATGCCGTAGGGTTATCACAGACGATGCTTCAAATGCTTGAATTGCAACAGGACCCTTGATTCTATGATGCATTGTGATGGGCCAGATAAAGAAGTTTACTGTCGAGGTATTTTGAAACCTAAAAACATCAGTAAGCCCTGAATGTGTCGAGTAACTTCCCGAATGCTACCATACACGCACCCGCTTGCAAACTTTTCCGCATGCACCTACTTGTATACCATCTTCATAGCAACCTTATGTTCAGGGGTGGCACAAGGAGTGTTTCAAATGCGGCGACTGCTCAAAGCGTTTGGACTCAACCAACTGTTGCGAAGGTCCTGATAAAGATATTTACTGTAAAGGTTTGTTACTAATATTTCTTCTCTGTCCACCTCCATAAACCACGTTTGACTCTCTTAATTTGAAATAAAACTACCCATTTGCCTGGTTTTGTTTAATGTTATTTGTGTTTTTTCTATAGTATGTTATGCCAAGAAATTCGGTCCCAAGGGATACGGTTACGGGAAGGGCGCCGGAGTTTTACAGAGTGATGCTTCTACCGCCAATGGGTAAGAGATGTAAAGAGAAGTGCCGTGTGACACAGGGACACGATTTTGGCTTTGCTTGCCGTGGCCCGTGCTTTAGGCTTCTGTAGTATTAAGCGCTAATGAATGCTTTCTGCTTCGCTGTAGGATGCTACGCACAGAGATTTGGACCTAGAGGTGTGGGACACGGGGGAGTCTCTTTTCTGGGACTCATGTGTGATATAAGGGACATGGAGTGGCAAAGGTAGATTATATACTACGGTTACAAGTTTAATGTTTAACCCGTTTGACGTGATCTATAAGATTACGCTCCAATTTTTATCATACCCAAATATTATTCTACCTTTAAACTTTCACCGGATGAAATTTCTTTTAACTTTGATTTACATAGTATCTACCTAAAACAATTTATTTGAATTTAGCTCATTTGGAATGAATAAATAAATTGTGGTAACCTATTATATATTTTATTCTATTCATTTTAACTCTATATCGTGATTCTAACTAATGACCAGTATCACTACAAGTATACACGTTTTGAGTGTACTATTTATTAATATTATCTTCTACATAGTCCTCTAAAACATTATATCGGAACCTTATCTCAAATTACATGACAGGAGCTGGTTATTTCCATCCCATAGTCACTTTCATAAAAACAGCTTATAATACAAACTAGAGATGGCAGGCTTCCAGAATAAAAATAGAACGACGCGTTCTTCTCGAACAAACTAAATTGGTAATTGAATAGAGATTGCCGCGCGAATCTGGACCTAAAACTGAGCAGAGATTTCACATGTCCCATTTCCTAAAGAGACGCTCTCTTAAACTGCAAATGTATTGCATGTCAAAAGCTTTGCATGCATGATTTTAGTGGTTTCAATACTCCTTAAAATTAACTGTAAAATGGATATGAAATCACACTTAATTGTTATCTTTATAGCGAGCAGGCGCCAAAAACCACTCTTATTGACACGACATCCATCATGGCGCCAAATGGCAAAGGTTGTCCCCGATGCGGCGGCGCCGTCTTCGCCGCTGAGTTGGTTCTAGCCAAGGGCCGCGAATGGCATCGCAAATGCTTCAAATGCCGCGATTGCACCAAAACCCTGGATTCAATTATTGCTTGTGACGGGCCCGATGGTGAGGTGTTCTGCAAGACTTGTTATGGCAAGAAATGGGGCCCGCACGGATATGGATTTGCTTGCGGCTCCGGTTTCCTACAAACTGACGGATTGACGTAAGTTTTTAAAGAATTTAAAGAAAGTTTATAACAACACCATCGAATTTGATAATTTAGTTTAAAGTGACCGAGGAGATATTATATCTCCAAGAGTATAACCACCTCGAAAGGAATGAAAGGACGTGAATGTATGTTTATTAAGACAAATTAATGACGTATGTACGTAACTACTACTCTAGTGTTGTCTGGGATAATGATGAATAGCAAACTAGATGCCGTTCTTCCTGGCATATTGTACATGGCGATTAAGTAATTAAGATACCTATGAAACATCGATAGATGACCTACGTATATTAAAACTATTGCGGGGTACAAAGACTCAATAATCAAACTTGTTGTGAATAACGATAAATTTTAGAAGATCAAGTTGGCACAACAACAAAATCCTCAAAACCATAATATCTTTACAGGGAGGACGAGATTTCAGCCAGTCGCCCTTACTACGATCCAGACACTACGTCCATCCCTGCCCCTGAAGGCCAGGGTTGTCCAAGGTGCGGAGGCATGGTCTTCGCTGCTGAACAACAACTTGCCAAGGGCACTGTGAGTATTGACATCATGACCTGAGATTAGCCAAACATTATTCAACCTGCCAAACTATGAAGTTCAGTTCATAGAAGTGATTCTATATGTTCACTAAATAGACAGTATCTATCATGAAAAATAAATTTATAATCAACTAACTATACAGATACAAAGATTTTTATTGGCAAATTTTGATATAGAATTCATACCTATATAATAAATGGTTATAGATTCCAAAATGGCTGTACAATTCTATTAGTATGAAAATCAATGATTTAATATTAATAAGATTAGACCTGCTTACTATGTTACTAATAGTTTTTTTTTTATAGATGTGGCATAAGAGATGTTACAACTGCGCAGAGTGTCACAGGCCATTAGACTCTATGCTGGCCTGCGATGGTCCAGACAAGGAGATCCACTGCCGCACTTGTTACGGCAAACTCTTTGGACCCAAGGGCTTTGGATATGGCCATGCGCCAACTCTTGTGTCCGTGGATGCTGAACCAACTGTTACATAGTAAGTAAATTGTTTGGAACAATGTACTTACTTACTCTTTTGGGGTTCCCATAACCTCTAGCTATTGTGATAGTTATATGAAGTGAAAGCACATTTTTCCATTTAAAATTTTAAAAATATATTAACATAATATAGAAAAAATTGTGAATTTTTGTTTTACTTAAGTATGTATAGAATAGATAAGCACTATCTACTAACACAAATTTACAAAGTTTACTGCAACAATTTAAATAGTTACTACATTTCATGTTTGTATTGCAGCACTGAACAGATGCCTTTCACTGGTCCCAAGGCCGCTGAAGGCCATGGATGTCCCCGGTGTGGTTTCCCAGTGTACGCTGCGGAACAGATGCAGTCAAAACATGGAACCTGGCATAGAAGATGCTTTACTTGCGCTGAATGCCATAAATCACTTGTAAGTATTGTTGTAACACCTTTTATTTTATCATTAGTTGGGTTTGAGACTTGAACCCAAGTTATTACTTTGTGTAGTTTTAAGTTTTTGGATTGATTTACAGCTTTTACATAACTTAACTGAATAAATTCAGGCAATTCAAAATAAGATCATTATTTAAAATAGGAAGATTCATAAATATTAAAAATAGCATAAAGGAACCTTACATTTTCATATTAGAACTCAATGTATGTAATGAATTGGCACCATTATTTTCAAATTGTGAAGCAGTATACATAGGTTTAAAGAAATAAATAAACAATCAAAGTAAAATCATAGATACATATTATATTGTCTTACTCTTACTTAAATCTGATTAGTTTTTAAATAATGACGATCATCTTCTACATGTTTTTCTAAATGTGTATTCAGGAATTCTTCTACAGAGTCTGTATTCCACTTTTCAATTGCAACTGTGTCCCTTACTAATCCATCTTTATCAAAGAGTTTTATAATGGGGTCTAACCCACGTACGTACTTTATTTGAAGATTTGGAAACTTAGCCGGTCTGTCGCTTTTCACAAATGCTTGTATCTGAGGATAGGCAGGAAATTTACATGTACAAACTTCTAGTACTGCCTTTGCATACTTCTTCTCTTTGGGAGCTGACTCATCGTGATGACAGCACTCTTTGCAATGCTCTACCAGCTGCTCTAGTCCAAAATCCTTTAATTGATCACAGGAAGAACATAACAAATTCGCTTTTATAAAACCTAATGAAGCACAGTCTTCAGTTGTGAATTCACTTGTTGTGGAATGTAAATTAAATATAACTAATAGGAATGTAATATAACACAGAGGAGAGAATATAGCCATTTTTGATATTTGGCCACAAATTTCCTGCCTTTTAATATTTCGATAACTGGCCAGTCAGTATTTTGTTGTGATAAAAATGTGGAATTCGTACGTATCAATTTATTCAATAATTTTGAACTGTCAGTGTAGGAGAGATTTGCTATCATCAGGTACTTACTTATGGGTACACTATATACTTAACTTAATATTTTAGCTATTTCTTAGTGTTAAAATAATTATTTGAATAGTTATGTACAATTGGACTAATATTGGAACATAGGGAATTTTAGTGACATGGACGAAACCTTATAACTGATCCTAGTACCTTGACCTCTAACGACATGCAAAGAAGAAATCAGTTATCATCGCATTTATTCCCCAGACTTTCAAAGCAATAATTAATATTACTATTTTTTCAGGATTCAACCAATTTGAATGATGGGCCAAACGGTGAAGTGTACTGCCGCTGTTGTTACAATAGGTTCTTTGGCCCTAAGGGTGTTGGCTTCGGCATGGGTGCAGGCACTTTGACAATGATATAGATTGAACTAATTTAAGAATGACTTTACCTTAACACTCCAAAAGTATGACAGTAAGCTTGAAAGGAATTTAATTTATTTGAATTTACACGAGATAATGGATGATGCAACCCAAAAACTAGTGTTAATAAAACCTTAAAAGTTTTTAAGAATGGTATAGGAACTGTACGATGTTTTGAGGTATTTTATGATAAGATGATATAAAATAAAGGTTACATTCCTTTCATTAAATTAGGAATATATTATTCATGAATGAGTCTGGACCCTTAGTTTATAAATTTGTCATAAAATATTATAGCATATCATGGATTTACGAATAAGGAGTTTATAGCATAATATTATTTATCGTTATTTATTGTACACATTAAGTTGATAAAGTGTTTTCGGTTATTTTATTTTTAAATGTATAACATATAATATTTATAAGCAAAATAGAATTAGATGTCACTTTGCTGAAATCATAATATACTTACGTATAATCATAACTTCAATAAGGTTTTATCCCGCTACAAACAGTAGAGTCAAAATCCATACCAAAATAATATATCCAAATTTAGAAGGCGTTGCAAGGTTTTTTATGAAACAATGCAACGCTTTTAGTATAATTATGTATATCCATTTATAAATGCATAAATATTATGCACCGTTCGCAAAGTAAATCTCACTTCTAGAGTTCATAACGGAATAAAAACGAATTGCAGCAATAGTTCTTAAAAGCTATATACTCGTATTTAATTGTTAATTTAAGACTATATAGGTGGTTCTAATTAGTTTGAAAGACTAGTTATATTTTACTTTTGCAAAATACAATCTTAATCGCGTGTACCTATCATAATTATACGTTATTATTGTCATGTAAGTTATGAACTATATAATTAATTTTTCTATAGAGTATAACTAGTAATATAATTTTATATATAATTTTACGTACTTAAATCTATTATTTACACTTAATATAAATTTACCGATTGCCTAGGTGATATGCTACTTATTTAAGACCTTATGATGAAACTGATTATTATATACTATGTTTATTTTAATAAGCTTGTTTAATAAAGTCTAAGGGAATAGTTACACGTGGTTTTATTTATTAACTCTCAATGCTTTTCATGTTATCAGTGTTTCAGTCGCAACAACAGCACAGTTATAACTATGGCTAATCATTTTTACATCTATACACATAACGGCCGTTTACCTACAGGATTCACAAATGTAACAACTACACACATAAAATGCAATGTTGACCCATAAATATACGGCTGCAGCTTAGTGGGTAGACCTCTGGCTTATTAGAGCACCTAGATTCGAATACCGGTTCAGGCATGTACCAATCAGGCAATTACCATGTATCATTTACGTACATAATTTTGAAGTTGCTAACGGTGAGGAGTGCTATTGACAGGAAACCTGTTCGCCGGGATAAGTAATAGGCAGTGCGCGTATACGTCGATATGGGTAAATATCACGTTAGGTGCTGTCTATCGAGTGAAACGTGGGTTTTGAATAGCTTATAACGAGGCACTCAAACCTCTGACTACCCCAAAAATTTAAAAAAGTGACTGTGAGTACACAAGTCGTAAAGTATTGTTGCACTTGCGCCTTCAACTACTAAAACAAGAAAAGTTAATGAATATGATCTAATTTAAATTATAAATAAAATAACACTTAAAAAATCATAACAATTTAATTTGTGGAAATCAAATAATACAAATTGTGACATTCAAATTACTGAGTATTAGAAAAAAACTGTTTGTTCACATAGGTAAACACAATGATATATCACAGAGAAATAGGCTACAATATTAAACTGACATGATTATTATAATTACGGTAATCAGTCTCAATTAAATGTAATTATTTTGATATGAAACATGCACTTACACTAAATTAAAACAAACATACATAATGACGTGAAAAACAATAATGGCATAAAATCAGTAAATCAAACTGATCAACAATTAAATAAAATCACTTACAACCATTGGACAGATAATATGTAGGCGGGAAAAAATACGCGTCCGAATTAACACAGATGACACATTTTGCATTTAAAAAAGTATTTAACAAGGCTTGATTAAGTAATATTACACATTAGGGTTATAAAAATAAGACGCTATAAAGCCTCTTGCCATTATATCCTTTGTACACAACTAGTAGGAAAAAACTTTAACAATTCAACTTCTTTTCTTCACAACCAGTTTGGGGCCTTTAGCTTTTTTAGTTTTATCCTCTGAGGTTTTTGGTTCCTCAAAACCGTATTTATCTCGCAATCTTTCTCGGATGAGTAACCCCTTTATAAGACGCTTCCAATTACCATAGACTCTGTTATCTATTTTCTCACGTTCTCTCTTTTCCTGTTCTTCTTGATCCTGCAAAAAATAAATATAACAGGATACAAATTAATACGAGGCATAACACGGTAAATATAACAAAAAAGTTTCAAATACCATACGAAAACATAACATAAGTTTTATGAAACATGGATTACACAAAAAAACTATCGCGTGTGTGACACATAAATGGACCCGAATCAGATTGGTACATAAATTGTATGATACAAGATTATGCTCAAATAACAACACATGTTTAGGTAATATAAACAGATATTGACGAACCGTACCTTCAGCCAAGCTTCGGTGATTATCTCTTCAAACTCCTCACACACAACGAAACCATCAAACACCGGATGAGTGTAGCCTCCGTTGAAATCGAACCCTGTCATGGCCGGCGCGCAATCTATGTTTAACTTTCTCGCCACTTTGTTCAGACCCGGCACTGGAAATATACAAGGTTTGAGAGTAAGTAAAGTAAAATAGTATAATATATCTGCATAATTAAAAAACAATTTAGTAACTTCTCAATAAGTTTAGCATAACTAAATAGGGTTTTAGAAGATGAGTTATAAAAACAAAGTCGTTGATGGCAAGTGCCAGTTTAAAAAGTATAAAGTTTTTTTAGAGCATAATCGTCGGCAATTACAGACATAACACTGTAACATAGTCAGTCATACAAAGGTCAGAAGAAGTAGATCCTTTTGTCTCAACCCGTACAAATGTAGCAGAACTAACCGAGAACCTTCTGATAAACCCGAAACGTATTCTACCCTTCACCCATCTAGTGTTATTTTTAGTTTCCCGGAGTTTCTTGTTGGTTCTTCTCCGAGCCAGGGCTTCCGAACCAACGGTAGAATATCAATGTAAGAGACAACCAGTGTCAGGCAAATGTTTTGACTTTCAATGAATGTACTGTACATGTACTTATGTTGAATAAAAACATTTGACTTTGACTTTAATACTTACATTTGATGTGAACCGTTCCTTTAGGCAACATGCAGGCCTTGAACAGTTCCACATTTCCGTAAGCGTTCCTGGGTACGACGCCATTTTCAGCTGTCGGAGGCTCATAATCTTTGACCTGCCAAGGGCCGAATATTTCCAGTGGGAGGTCGTTTATTACTTTGTTGGAGAGCTAAAACAAAATTTTATGTAGACTTATGACAATCAAAAAGAATTGTAAAATTTAACTTTTTACAGTACAAGAATATTTAGTAGGTATAATACACAGTATTCGCTAATTTTAAACTAGCTTTTTTTATCAGCCGATCTCACATAAACTGTGATCTAATAGTAGATCTTAATAGATTTCTAAACATGTATGTATACATATCTTATCGAGTATATTATTTGATCAGTAAAAGAAAGTAGTAAGCTATAAATAAAAGACATGCGGCTTCATACAAACGTCTACGGCCAGCATATTGTCACAGTGTCTATGTCATTTATACTTACAGTGTGTATGTCATTTATGCGTACCTTATCCCACTTAGGCCGGGCTTTGACCACCTTGTAAGGCTTTTCCCCTAGCTTAACCACCTTCGCTTCTTTGAGCCATGTGTCTCTTGATCGGCAAACGTACACACATTCTCTCGCATACACCGCTTCTCCACGAATAAAACCTAGCGTTTGAGCATCGGGTGGGTAAAGCGCTTCGAATTTCAACAGATGTCGCTTTAGGGCGTATAAGGGATGGTTCTTGTATCTGCAAAGATATTAATGTTATACGCTTTAGTTTTAAATGTATCACATTTCTTAATTTGGTGCGAAAGATCGTGAATAGTAATACCACTAACTACTTATGATTAACATAAAAGTATGGTTTCAGGATTTGCTACCACTACAATAACAGTATTTCGCTTTTGCAATATGAGATTCTAAAAAATCGTTTAGTGGACTATCACTTCAACATAAATAATTCTATAAAATTTAAAAAACGGTGAAAAATCCTACTGTACCTACTTCTACAACTAATTAAATAGGCGCGTTACTAAATTAAAAAAAAAACATACTCAGCAATACTCTTCGGCAGTGGAGCTTCCAACTGCATACGATCCAACTGTTCATCTTCTTCCCTATCCCTTGGAGTCTTAGGCCCTAACCAGGGTCTAATAGCTGTGGTCCACCAAGCATTATCAACCCTGAGTTTCCTTGTCACTGTGTTCCAATGGGGCACGTAGCGACGTGTAAGGTCTTTGAGGTAGTTGTTGTTGTCCCAACCGACTATGTAGGCGACTGGTTGGGTTGCGTGGCTCTGTGAAGTAAAAAGAATGAAATAGATTGGATAAGTTACATACATCATATGTATGCTAATACGTCCCTAAGGGGATAAGGCAGAGACTATCGATCGACGCCTAATAAGATCCTGACAAATCTTCAATTAATTTGATTAGTTACTTGAGTAACATTCAGGTGGCCATCGCATTCTTATAACATTGGTTTTTGCTGCTCATGAAACACATTTTTATCTTCATGATTAATAACTAACGGGACTTATCGCGTATTTTTTTATATAATAAAGCTACCTTTATTATTAACCCGACGTTTGGGCTACGTTGCCGTAACCTTGATCACGGGCAGAACGGGCAGTTCAAATCATGAGTATAAATCGCGAATCTCTCAACACTACATTTCTATCTGTTTGCTCTTATGTAGAAATAAAGTGTGAATCACAAACTAGAATGGGTAAAAGATTGGATTTAGCGTTAAGTTTATCAGCACTTTAAATTTACAATTTAACTTAGATCTATATAGCATTGAGATTTAATCTTACATTGCCGATGCCGGTCAGTATGTTATTAAATAATTCAGATTATCAACGAGTGTTATTACAATTTGTATACATCTAAAATCCGTAGCTACTTCTTATAACAGTAAAAGTAAATTTATCACAATTGTAACTTACATGAATTTCATTAGGACAATGGACCTTTGCCCTTATAACATCTACAGCCACCCATTGCTCCAGTTCTTCAACGAACACTTCACACCACACGTCTATTTTCTTCTTGGGTTTTTCATCATCCGTAGACAGAACTCTCCTGTCTATTTTCTTGCCCTTAGTGGCTGAAGGTTTAGGACTTATTTTGGTGGGAGGCTTGAAATCATTGTCGCTGTCTGAATCCTCAAGTTTAGGCTTTTCTTCAGGTAAAAAGTCACTATCTTCGTCGGAATCCTTTTTACCTGTAATATTAGTTAATAAATGAGAGTGATTGTAGTAAGATATTTGTTAGGATCGTTCAAGGTGGCTTTCCATAGTCTATCTATCCCGTTAGGGACGTAAAGGCGAGAATATAATATGTATGTATTTGATAAATTAATATAACAGAAATAGAGACTGGACAAATCATTGTCATCAACCTATCTCAGTTCACTGTTGGACGTAGGTCTTTCGCATAAAACGCTACTTCGGAAGAATGCAGAAAATCTAATCTGCAGGAATGTCAGCAATCATTTGATGCTGGAACATTTGAGCGTCGTCTTCCCATCTCACGTGGGGCTTACAAAACGCTTAGCAGTACGCATACTCTGATGCGTCAAACAGCAAATCATACATCAATAGTCAACAAGTTATCAATGAACATAGATAATAATATAAAAATTTATACACAAAAATGATTACCTTTTTTCGGTGTAGATGTTTTAGCACGCTTGACACGATCCTTTATTAATTCTACAAGATCTGATTTGACATCTTTCTTCGATTCTCGTGAACGGTTCAAATCTCGATGGCTAACTCTTTGAGCATCTTCGAGAATTTCCAATTGTTTTTGCTGTCTGGGAGTCAATTTAGTTTTTTCTTTGTTTTCGAAGTATTTGCTGGTCTCAACAGATTGACCCGGGGCACTTTTAGTCCGGGATTTCATTTTAACAACCTTGCTTTCTTTTGTATCTGCAGTTTGGGATTTAGGTGTACTTGTCCGGGACCGCTTTCTAGACGAAACTTTTAACTCTTTTTCAATTCCTTCTTCGAAGTATTTGCTTGCTATACTTAAATCTTGGTCTTCCGTGGATATAGTAATAACTGGGTTCAAATTATTCTCTGGCTTTGATTTTGGTGGGTTTCTAGGCTTAGGTGAGGCTCGTGGCTTCTTACTACTTTTTGGTTCATTGCTGCTAGCTATTTGATCTGAAATTTGTAATGTTTCTTTTACATTATTTGATTTCTTAGCACTTGAATCGCCATTATCTGCATTAGATTTTTTATTTGATCTTCTTGTTACTGGTGATTTTTCTTTACTTTCCACATCACGCTTGACATTCGTTTTCTTAGTAGCAGAAAGATTACTTTTATTACCGTTTGGTTCTTTTTCAACCTTTTTAATATTCGTTTCTTTGCTAGAACTTGAATTAGGCTTTCGTTGTGTAGAAGTATTCCTCTTAGGTGTTACTTTTTCAACTTTACCATCAGTCGGTTCCGGAGTTTTAGGAGAGGACCTGACTCTCTTAGATGGTGTTTCTGTAGAGCTTTCGATGTCACTCTGCTTAATCAATGACAGTCTGCTTTTCTTAGGCAAAACGATTTCTTCGTTTCCTACACTAGCCACTTTCCTACCTTTCGCAGCTCTGGTGGGTCGAGGTTTTAACACATTGTCATCGGTGCCGTCTAGTTGCATTATGTTATCAAAACTATCACTAGAATCCGACGACATATCGAAAGCACCATCCACTTGAGGTATAGCTTTTGTTTTTGTAC
The DNA here is from genome assembly GCA_030578115.1 of Leucoptera coffeella. NCBI lineage: Eukaryota > Metazoa > Arthropoda > Insecta > Lepidoptera > Lyonetiidae > Leucoptera > Leucoptera coffeella. Next base: position 148,541 of record JAMBLF010001034.1, read on the forward strand.
TTTTAGTATTCGATTTCTTAGAGGGGTTTGTGGTTTTATCCGACGTATTACTTTCCTTCTTATCTTTGTCCTTTGTAGACAAAGAACACAGTTCTGACTGCGGCGGCTTAAGGGGCAGCGTAACAAAATTAAACATAACTCGACATTGTAATCCTAGGACCCTAAGTAAACTAACAAATATGTACACTAGATACTTTTTACTTGTCACCTTACGATTCTTTATCTGTGCCAGTAAAATTTCTTTCAGTGGCGGTGCTCTAGGTTTGAACTTATCTTCATTCTTATCCAGGTTGAGTGCAAGTTTGTCTTTGTACCATGATGTGATCTGTTCTACATATTTCATATCTATTCTTTCACCGGGATAGCATGATTTGGAAGGTACAAGGGTTAAGGCACCTGCCATGACATCCTGGTCATTCAAAACTTTGCTTACGAAATTCCCATGACCAATCCAACATAATACATGAACTTTATGTATGAAGACCTGATATTCTTTTTTAACTCTATTCATTTTTCTTTTCATCATCATTTCTACGTCGACCTTTTTGGACTTTCTGTTGCATGCATTTGGAAATTCAACAAACAGCTGTATTCCTTGCTGAGGGATTGTTTTGGGCTTCTGAAAATAATATTAAGTTAAGTTAAAAAAATCTTTTAAGCAGTTAGCATTGCAATACAATAAAAAATAAATTTGATATTGTTTACTTATCACATCACACATAAGTTTTCATGGAAGCGTTTACATAAACAAAAACTCTGTGATGCGAGAACCTTAATTTCATGTTATTGAACCAATAAGACGTTACGAATTATGTTACTGTTGAGAAAGATGGCAAAGCCCTACAACCTTTAAAACAAAGTTTACAAATTATAAACCTTTTTAACCTTTTTTTTTTTTTTATAAAACCTTTTAATATAATGATATGAAGATCTCCTATATATTGTGATATGCATCATGCCACACTAACAGAAAGTACTAAATAAGATACAAAAAGAGGTTAAACAAACCGTTAACTTCTTCAAAATCCTCTGCATCAGAATCACTATCATCTTTAGCCTTTCTCCGTTTAGCATGTTTCTTGGCTAACACCTTTGGCACCTCTTCTCCTTCAGCTAGTAATGCATTGACATCAAAAACCTTTTTCAGTTGCCTGGGTTGTTGAATATTTTTCGAGACTGGCTTTAGTTTCATCTATTTTATTTTTGTGTTTTTGTAACTCCAGAAAAGTTTTCTGCGCCACTTCTTCACTGTTGTCTGGTAGATTCTTAGACCAAACCTGATAGCAAAAAACCCTTATATACCCTTATAACAAATAAAATTTAAACAAAACAAAATAAACTGATTGAAAATTACGCTTGTGAGAGAGTTTGAGGTTAGTGTATCCACTTGCGGAGGAAGTAATTCTATATCCTCTCACAACAAACTAAATAACAAATCTGCCTAACTAGTCACTTTTAGCATAACCTGAGCTTGTAATGGATTGATATTAAATATTTATAACAAGGTTCCCACCCATCGCCCCGTCAATTCCATTTAACCTTAGTCCTCAAGTTCGTCCTCAAGGACTATTGCAATATTATACATACATTAAAGTATTACATAGTTGGTTTAGAGGTGAAAAGTACGTACCTAGGATTCATAGTATCTCCTTTATCAGTTTTAGCAGTAGTATCAGGATGGCTATGGCATTAATATCCATGATGAAAATTTTCTAACCTATCACTTATTACATTCCATTAATCCCTAGTCCCTCAGATACTTCCTACAAGATGTTCAAAAGAAAAGTAGAAAGCATTCATTTTATTAATGCCCAAGATTGGCAAGGGATTAATATCAACATAAATAGAGCACTTACATCCTTATATTCTGCGGTTTGTTTCTTGTTCATTATCTGAGTCAGATTTGACTTGAGCATATCTACTCTTTTCCAAATTAGTTTGTGACGTTGATGCTCTTGGACTCTCATCGCCGCTACTATCTGAAACACAAATTAAGATACAGGTTAATATTAAATATAGTCTAAATAAATATACTCTTAGTCTTTAGAAACAAGTCAGGTACTTGTGAAACTGTACTGTGCTCACGTTTAAAGTATTTACTACAATAGTTATTATTTTTAGTTT